>JARHVA010000132.1:4650000-4652500 GCA_037957365.1 Torreya grandis
ACACATACTCCATTTGTACTTTCAATACTGTTGAATTTATAGAAAAATAAGGACTATTGCATCAAGTTTTCAAACACCAAAAAATTTCCATTGTTTCCTTGGGTATATATTTATTAAAATTAAAAATAAACCCCTTCCAACTATCATACCTTTAATGACCCATTACACAAAAAAACTAACTATTTCAAAGACTCTAACTATCATAACTAACTCTTATATGTTGGGAGTGTGGAAAACTACCTAACTTCTATCATAACCATCAAGGTGACTCATCTCATGAGTAATATATGTGTTGAGACAAATTTTAACACCTAATATAACCTAACCACTAAAATAAAACATTTATACCTCATGAAACAAGATTAAAATCTCTTAAACTACATAAGAACATTTGAAAAATTTTATTAAGGGGTTTGGTAGGAAAATGCTAGTGCAACCCAAATTCAAATTTAAAAACTTCCTACCACCTTAAAATTATTAATATGTAGTGATTATTACTATAACAACTTATAAAAGACTCAAAACATATAAGCTAGATCAGTATTTACACTGGGTAGTGATGCTTTTGCATCAGCCACCCATTTCTAGTCCTATTGATTCTTTCATTTTGTAGTCCAACCCAAATAATGACTCCCAAAAAAGAGTCTATTTTGAGAATTTATTTCCATTTATATTTTAAATCCTTGAGGGCTACCTATACCTCCAAAATATTTAGTTTAATTAGAGCTACCATTCCAATAATTTACACCCACATAGTCTACCACAATGATAATTTTGAAAACCTTAGGCTAGATAAAGTATGTGGTTGAAATCATCTCTCAATCAGAAGTATCAGGATGACAAAGAATTATTCAACCACACCTTTAATTCCCCATCCAAATAAGTTCCTTAATTTCACCTATAATGATACTCTGCCTCTAATTATTACACCACCTCCTACCTCTAAAGAACCTACCCACCTTGAATAATAAGGGGCACTCATTATGCCCCAATGGGTTAAATAGTTATAAGGTTAGAGATATGATAGAAAAAAAATGTCCTCATATATTTACCCATATTTTTGACCCATTTTAATGAGAAAATAAACATAATTTAGAGGGTGATAAAGAGGAAGGGATAAATACTAGCACAATGAAGGAAATATTGTTAAGACAAAGGGAAAACTTGTTTCCCTTGTCCAAGAAGCCCAAATAGAATCCACGTGATCCCAAAAAATATGTATAATGTTTTTTATCTTTCATGCATTCAATTGGAAATGGCATGAATCAAATGTATAAAATTCAATAGTAAGCACAACAAAGTATTTTATAGAAACAAAACATTCATGCTCCCTAAGAAATTGTGAATAATGTCCAAAGTGTAGCCATAATGTTGTAAAAAAAATTGAATATAATTTGAGTCTATAGGGGTGAGTCCCAACCCAAAATGGTAAAGGTTTTAAAACTCTTACACCAATTAAAATAATTTGAAAATAAACTCAAGTTTCCAATTGAGTGCATGAGAAATAGTGCATGTAATCCTATGAACATGATGTCTACCTAGGATGCTACATGATCTTTAA
Source organism: Torreya grandis (assembly GCA_037957365.1). NCBI lineage: Eukaryota > Viridiplantae > Streptophyta > Pinopsida > Cupressales > Taxaceae > Torreya > Torreya grandis. The sequence goes on from JARHVA010000132.1 coordinate 4,651,562, forward strand.
GTTATGTGATTTGAAATAGGGATGGTTCCTTTAGTTGGCATGCATAAATGAAAACATTGATAGGGTAGTTTTTATGACAAGTTAAGGCCTTAGAGATATTATAAGATATGAGGGTTATAAATGTGATAACCTCCATTAGATAATGTTTTAACTATTTATGACTTAGACATGTAAATCTTAGATTGTTCAAGGGGCCAGGTATAGGGGGTAATCAAAAAAATATTGAATATATATATATATATATATATATATATATATATGTATATATATATATATATATATATATATATCAAACTAATTTACCTAAAATGTATGCAAAATGGGATAATTGACCTACCTACACTAAAATAGGCATTTTCATAGGTTAGTAAGGCTAGAAAAGACTTGAAGATGAGTCAAGAATATTTCATTCTAAAATGGGGGTTAAAAAATTCCTTTAGAGAGTAGTGCATTTGGGAGGATAGAAGCACTGAAATACTAGAGTCCAAGTTACAACACTTATGTATTTCTATGGAAACTCTACCTAAAAATTCTAGGGGTGTTATAGGAAGGTTTCAAAGACATGTAGGTGATATTTGAGCTCCTGATCCTTTGTCTGTGTCACTATTTTGAAAAACCTAATGAACACCTACAAACATTAAAAATCAATAAAATCAAATGTAAATTATAGATAAAAATTGTGTTATGGAATGTTACGATCATGTGATTCATAACCCCCACTATCCTGACTACTCCCTACATTAACCCCAATAATAGGGGTCTTAGATTACATGTAGTTATCCCTTAGATAATGTGCATAATCAATTATACATGATATGATAGAATAAATTTTACTTAGGTCCTTATTTGATATAGCATGTAGTTCTATATGTGATTGTTGAGTAATATATAATGTGTTGAGATATATTACTAACTGATATTATGTAATTGTGTGCTAAA
>JARHVA010000132.1:4657500-4967500 GCA_037957365.1 Torreya grandis
TGGTGGTATACGGAATAATCCTACAAAGCACAAATGGTATACCTAACACTTTACTAGTGCACCATTTAAGGCATGCATTTAGAGAGATTGAGAATTAATAAGTTATTTTAAGAGAGAAAGCATTGAGAATTAATAAAATTTGAAAATAATATATGTATATAATATTAAACTCATAAGGTTAATATTTTTACAACTCTAAATGAGTCAAAGTTCACCCCAAATTATGAAGCTTGAAAAAAAAATTAATATTACAAAAATGGATCAAAAGGTGATTTTTTCCTTCCCCTTTAACCTATACTATGTTTGGGGATATGTGTGTCCAACTTTTAGCCTCCATATCTACTTTTCTTACCTTTTCACATTTCTCTAGGATGCTTATACATTCTATCTATATAATAACAATGGCTAGAGTAGACTATATATAGTAGGTAGTGGTTAGTATTTTGGGATCATATTGCAATTTTTTTTATTACATTATATGGAGGTTTCTCCCTCTAAGTGGATCACTCATATTTACTAAGTATTCTTCTCTTATATCAATATTTATTATGAATTTGATTATTTTTCCCTTAATTATACAACATATTATTATTAATCTATTATTAATATTCCTTTGGTGTGAATTATCTTAGTAATGTCATTACAAGTGGTATCAGAGCTTCAATTTGGGAAAGATTATACAACATTGTTTTTAGAGTGTAGTGATCATTTTGTGAGTTTAAGGATTATAATTAAATATTTTGATCACGGAATAATTTATTTTTTCCATCAATGTAATATTTCTTGAGGTTTTCTTAGAATTAAAACTAATCTATATTTTTTATTGACCCAAGTGAAAATTATCAATCAGTGGATTAATATTAGATATATGATTGCAATGATATAATTCCCTTATATATGTTTTTGGGGGCTTAAATCCCTATATTCCATGCATGGAAGGAATAAATACCCAAGGCCATGGAAAATGGAAAGTCACTCTTATAAAAACACCTATCAAGGAAAACGTGAATTCAAAAAAAATTGACTCAGGGGTTATTAATGTGTACTCCTAGTTTTAGATAGAGATGTTAAAAATGGATTAAAAATATCTAGATAATATCATTAAAGATATAGATGTAATGCAAGAAATAGTGGCCAATTTGAAAACTCAAATTTTAAGTATTTTTTTGTCTGTATCAAATACAAACATAAATAAAATAATGATCAAAACCCAATCTATCCATTCTTGGGTGCCCAACCACAATAATCAAATCCCAAATACATGTTCAGGGGAAATTCTTACAAAAGTGTAAGTGCACAAGTTTGAAGGTAAGGATCTAGTCACCTATTTCAATAAAATAGAGAATATATTTGAATTACATAAAATTACATTTACATATAAAACTATTCATGGCATCCTTGTATTATAACTAGAATAATTCATATCTTACAAATGGATTTGTACTTAGGATAAAAATAAGGGTCTTATTATTACTTGGTCAATGTTGACAAATGAAATAAATATGCACTATCATAATAGTGTAACATAGAACTATTTTATTTTTTTAATTAAGTTATGACAAACATGGACCATCAATAATTATATTAAATAATTTTTTTATCCCTAAATTGATGATACAAGGGTAAATAGGGTTAAGTATATATAAATGATTAAACACATGCGTGATAAACAAATATATAGTAGGGCAATTAATTTGAAAACTTAGATAAACAATATTTTAAATTAAAATACTAAGATATGCCAAAATTAGAATGTATAACTATTGATTGATATTGTGATAAATCAAAAATAAGATTACCTAGTTAGTTTACTGACATAACATATCTTCTTGAAACAAAAAGGGTAAATTAGGTTTTGAAAAATATTTTGAGGATGTATTACATGGACCAATAATATAAGTAGGAGGAATATCTTCCACTAGTTTAATTTTAATATAAAAAATACTTCATTCTATTTAACGTTGAAACTAACACCGTTTGAGGCTTTATATTAGAGAAAATGTAGAACACCTATCAATTGTAATAGATTAGAGGATAGAGTAGTCTTTGGGTTTGAAATGCTTGACAAAATGGAATAATATGTGAGGTTGATTTAAAAAAGGTTCATTGAATTTAATGATAGATATAAAATTTGTGTTGATTTAAATATAATAGTAAGGTAGTTATTGATTGAAGATAAGAAAAAAGTGTGTTCAGTCACAAAAGATCTCAATCAAATTTAGTAAATCAGTCAAATTAGCACCTAGATATGTAATAACTTTTAAGGTTATAGAAGTGATTAATTTTTTTGCATATAGACTTGCTTTTCCACTAGTAACTTTCTCAAATTCACAATATTTTTTATGTGAGTCATTTGAATAAATATGTATTTGATCTCTCTCATGTCCTTGTTTGCAATTATTTATAGGTACTAAATCCAATAGTGGTAGCAATAGATCCTTTAATAATACTTGAAACACACAAGATCAACTTATGTAATAGAGAAGTGGCTCAATTAAAGTTTTAGTAAGACCAATATTATGAAGATATTTCCACTTGGGATGATTGTGAATAATTATTTATATTTTTTCCTCATTTATTTTCTTGCTTTATTTTATTTTTTGACAATTAAAATATGTTTGTTTTAATAGTGTCATCGAGACGATGACTTTTCCAATGGGGGAATCATGTTACATCATGATCTACCTTATTGAAAAATACTATGACTATGTTTCTTTACATTAAAATTAGAGGTTAATGACTTTTATTTTTTTAATGGTATTTTATTATTATTGTTGTAATTAGTTATATGATGGTATTAGAATCACAAATCTTAGTTTATGGAAATTTTGACCATTTTTTTCCCAACAAGCTAAAAATCGATCCCCTTCTGTCCCTGCTATTCTAGGCCATTTCATTTTTCAATTTTGCATGAATCTGTTCATTTCTATAGACTCTGTAGAATTTTTATGGACTCTACAGGTCTAAATATATAGACTATATATGTTTTGTCTAAATCTAAAGACTCTACAGGTTTTGGATTTCTATGAACTCAACAGGTTAGTCCTATGGTGCATGAAGGATCAGTTTAGAGAGTTATGGGTTTTTTACAAGGCTTCTTCAAGCTCTTGTATGAGGAAAAATCATGAAGAAGGTTGGAATAATTGAAACATTAAACCTAGTTCAATGCCTAGTTCAATCACTTGGTTCAATCAGCCTTGGTTCAATCAACAGTTCAATCGGCAGTTCAATCGACCTTGGTTCGAGCCTTGGTTCAATCAGTAGTTCAATCACTCCATTTCAAAGCCTAGTTCATCACTTCAATTTCTAGGCTTGGTTCATCACTTGCTTCATGGCTTTTGGTTCAAACAAAAGAGTTCAATGGGCTTGTTTCAATAGTCACTTGAAGTGTTGAACCATTGAACCAATTCAATGAGTTGGTTCAATGCCTTTGGTTCAAGCCTTGGTTCAACTCAGTTGGTTCAACACTTTAGCGCTTAGTTCATTGGCAGGTTCAAACACTTAGTTTATTAGATGATTCATCAAGCTTGGTTCAAAGGGCTCAGTGTACAATGTTAAACTGTTAAACTGGTTCAATGCTTTGGTTTAATCATTCAGTTCAATGCTAGGTTCAATGATTAAGTTTAAGCGACAGTCAGTTTAATCAATTGGTTCAATGTCATTGGATCATCAATTTAGTTCAAGTGACTCAGCATGCAATCTTGAATTATTGAACTATTAAACCAATTTTTAGTTTAATGGGTTGGTTAAATGTTTTGGTTTAAGGGCTTTAGTTTAGCAAGTGGTTCAAAGCAAATGGTTCGATGCTTGGTTTAATTAGCTTGGCACGTAACATTGAACTGGTTGAACTGATTGAACCGTTGAACCAATTTTGGTTCAACGGGTTAGTTCAATGAAGTTCCCTAAATCCAAAAGTCCAAAAGCCCTTGTGGAGGGTAGTTCAAGATCCAAACGTCCTTACAGAGGGTAGAGAGAGCTTCAAAAGAGCTGAAGGGATTCAAAATGCATGCCGAAGACTTAAGTCAGAATTTACTCAAACTTTTTGTCCAAAGGAATTTCTTCAGCCAAAAGGCCCAAAGGAATTTAGGTAAAGGATTTTCAAAGGGCTTGAAGGTGCAAAAAAAGTTAAAGAGCCCATAGAAAAGTCAATGCAGCCAATTCCCATAGACTTTTTGTCTGCAAGAAAAAGCTAGAAATGGGAAAAACTCATGAAGCAAAAAAGCTGTAGGAAAGACCCAATGACTTTTATTGAGGATGGTGACATCCTAAAAGCCATCAAGTTTAAGCAGACAAACTAGCCATTGGGTGATGGCCACATGAACGTCAGATTTAACACAATGAAGTAGCAATTTGTGTTTTGAACTGTCTGAGCGCTAAATCATGGAAGGAGCCCAAAGAACATAGTGACTCACCAAAAGATTGCCCATGAGGGCTAAAAGAGCAAGAAGAAGACAAGGAGTAGAAAAGACAAAGCAATTCAAGTGGTGAAGAGATGGTGAGTTATTGCAGATGAGCGGCGTGACCTATTTTTCTCTAGTTAGCATTTAAGAGGGGACAAATTCTAGTCTATTTGTAGGAAAGAGGCACGGCCATGTTCTTGCATTATTGTTTGAATGACAAAGTCAATTTTGGTGATTTTACAACATGGTTATAGTAGGCCTTTTCTGAAGAATAACATCAATAATAGTGTTTTCCTCTTCTCAAGGTTCAGAATGCACATGGGCCACTTGCAGAAAAGAACACCAAAATCTTTCCCAGAAAGAACCAATTTTCTCTTCCTCTTTCTATAAATTGTAAACTTCTCATTCGAGAAGGGGATCAACTCTCAGCCTTAAGGCAAAACTCTACCCAAAAATCTCTTGGGCTTGTAAGGCAGAGCTACCGAATTTTACCTTGAATCGAAACATAGAATTTTTACCTCCATTTTGAGTTTTACATCTTTAGTATGTGTCTATGCTTTGATTTTGTGTTAATTCATTTTATTAATGCTTTTGAAAAATTATTTCAGCATGTCTGGTGCATTTTTTAGGCTCCTTTTATAGGTCTATTAGAAGTGTCCCTAGATGAGTGTAGGTGAAGTGGATAGGCTGCTGCAGTGTGTCTCAGAATGCCTCTAGTAGTTATTTCCTCCCTGTATTTCCATGGACCCTTGACCCACTGATGCAGAAGGTTTTCTCACTTTAGATGAATTATATAGGCACTTCCTTTTGGTGAAAAGTGTATGTTCAGGTGGAGTAGATCACACATTTTTTGGTGTATCACCTTTTCCTTTTTTAGGCTTAGGCTTTGTTTTCAGCATCTCTCTCTCCCTTTTCATCCCCCCTTTTTACATTTTTTGTTAGCAGTAGGAGAAACCAGGGCCTAAAAGATATATCATAGGGAGCTAGCCCTCATCTAGAGACTCTCCCCTCTAGTTTCACTGGTCCCACAGGTGAGAGGGGATTTTCCATTATTGCATGAAGAAGGTAGGACCTCAGCCTCCTACCAAGGGTGCAATCTTCTATGTCAATAGTTTCTGGCACGCTTGGTGGGACCAACTAGGACAAGTTGTGTCCAAAGATTTAAAGAATTTTTGGTGTGTTCATGAACTAACCAGCCTTTGAAGGCTTTTGCATCAACACCAATGGTGACTCTAAGTTGAATATATTGTTTAAGTAGCCTGGTGCCATCAAAAATCACATTTTTGTATTTATAATTCCATTACACAAAATCATGGGTCTTGTTTTCCTTCATATGACTATGATCAAGCTCAAGATTTTTAGAGAAACACCTCAAGCAGCCCTCCTAGTTGTCCTACAATGGTAAGGGAAATGGCCTTAAAATTTGAGAAGTAGACGATGGAGATTGACAGACTAGAGGAGCAATATAGATATCAACAGGAGCTGATGTATCAAGAGGAGTGTATTTTCAAGCAAGCACAGGCCTTGCAATCCATGGAGGAGGAGGTAGCAAAATGGAGAAATCCATTTATTCAAGGTAATCACCCTTGTGTGCCCCCTCCTATCCTAAATAAAGCCCCCTCTTTTACACCAAATCCTTTCTATCAGATAGCACTTGCTCACTCTAGCTCACCTGATGCATCTATTCTCAATCCTGTGCACCTGGCTTTCCAACATCAAAGGTCATCAGAGCAACCCCCCATGGAGATCAATCTTCTCAATTCCTTATATTGTGAATCTTCCATTGGGGGGAATACCATGAGCCAGTATGTCCCTCTTCTAGAGACTCTTCTAGTGCATCAACAGTCTCTTCTTCACATTCCTTAGCCTCCCCAAGTCTTTCAACATGATGTATAGATTTTGAGTTGGAGGAAGGAATGCCAAGAACCAGCATAGAGCCTTGAAGAGGATGATGTTGGTGACCTCCAAGAAAGACTCTTTTATGATAATCTAGCCAAGCATATTTAAGATTTAGAGTCTAGGATGAGTCTGCTCTATGAAAGAGAGATAGAACTTCCAGACCTCATGGAGGACCCCAAAACCTTGGAGAAAACAAAGTTGCTACTTGTTCATAGGAGCAAATTTCCAATTCTGAGATCCTAAACTACAGGAAAATAGTAGAATCATGGGGAAAGAAGGAGGAGAAGCAAGGTTTTTCTCAAAACCTTGAAAAAGATGAGGTTGCTCCTACTCATGATGATGCTGGTGACCTCCAAGAAAGGCTCTTCCAAGAAGATCTAGCTAGGAGAATTGCAGAGTTGGAATCTAAAGAGAGATTTCTCAGCAAGTGTATGATGGATGGTTTAGACCTAATAGCACATTCTATGTCTGAACACAACCCATCTACACACTTCCAAGAGATTTATTAAGCCTCACCTAATATAGATGAAGTGTTAACCAAGTGGAAGGAGGTGAATCATTCGATTCTAGCTCAAGGATTGCCTCCTCTTCCACATGGTTTTCCCACTTCACCCCATCTCAAAGAAGAGCCTATTCTACAGGAGGTGAGTGAGGAGTAGAAGATCCAAGCTATAGTTTCCCAAGGGGCTATAATGAGTGACAACGAATTCTGAATCTTCATTGATGCTTCTTGTGAAGACATCATCAACAATGGAGAAGATGTAGGTCACGCATACATGAAGATGTTATAGCAATATGAGGATGAACAAAAGCATGGTGAGCTCTCTTCCCCTTTGTTTGATGAACTTCCTTGCCACTTTGATGAGGAGGATGACTACACTGAGGGGCTTGAGTTGGAGGAAGATTAGGAGAATACCTTTGAACATCTAGAGGTCCTAATCTTTGAGGAGGAAAAGGAGAGGTCTATCTTCCTAGAGGAAGGCCTTGAAGAAGAAGGCTTCTAACAAAGAGGCAATGTTCTATGGTATGAGAAATTATTTTATGAGTCCATTTTAGACATCACCACAATCACCCTTCTTCAAGAAGGCCAAAAGGAAGTAGAGGATGAGTCTGACAGAGTCTGTAATGAAGCAAAAGGAAATAGGTCAGACCATGATGCACTATAAGGGAGCTATACATGTCAAAGGGCTAATGGTGATAAGCCAATAGCCACTAATTTCTTGGTGAAATGCACCAGCATGAAGGACTAGCATTCAACAAGCCTCTAGGAACAAGAAGAATACATGTAAGTTGGAGGCATGTTTGAATCTGATCCACTCAAATACCAGCCAACTCAGGTGATAGGCAAGAGGAGGAGGTCACCAAATCTCCTTTTCTTTCAGCCACTTGTCTGCCGTCATGAGTCTTCTTGCTAGGAAGGGGACTTGAGAAATTTTCCATTTTATCTAAGAGGGGGTGAACATTCCTAGTTAGTTATATATAATAGTTTGCTTTTAGTTTCTTTCCTGCTTTCTCTAAGTGTAGTTTGCACAAGTAGTGTTTTTAGCCTTGTGTGTGTTTCCCTTTGTGTGTGGGGTAAAAAAGATTCATGTTTGATTCTTGGATCTTATGGGGCTATTGCTCATTTTTGTTCAAGCTGCATCTAACTCCATGCCTAATGGACTATAAGGAAACTGGTATTTAAGCATAGAAGGCATGCTTCCCCTAGGAGTCACCAATTTGTTGACCATTTTTTGCCCAACAGGCCAAAAATTAGTCCCCTTTTATCCCTACTATTCTAGGCCATTTAATTTTTCAATTTTGCATGAATCTATTCATTTCTACAGACTCTATAGAATTTCTATGGACTCTATAGGTTTTGTCTAAATCTATGGACTCTGTAGGTTTTGGATTTCTATAGACTCAATAGGTTAGTCCTTTGGCGCATGAAGGATCAGTTCAAAGAGTTCTAGGTTTTTTGTAAGGCTTCTTCAGGCTCTTATCTAAGGAAAAATCATGAAGAAGGTTGGCATCATTAAAACATTAAACTTGGTTCAATGCTTGGTTTAATCACTTGGTTTAATCAGCCTTGGTTTAATGCCTAGTTCAATCGGTAGTTCAATTAGCCTTGGTTCGAGCCTTGGTTCAATCGGTAGTTCAATCGCTCCATTTCAAAGCTTGGTTTATCACTTCAAGTCCATTGCTTCAATTTCTAGTCTTAGTTCATCACTTATTTCATGGCTTTTAATTTAAACAAAAGAGTTAAATGGGCTTGTTTCAATAGTCCCTTGAAGCGTTGAACCATTTAACTAGTTCAACACATTGGTTCAATACATTTGATTCAAGCCTTGGTTCAACTCAGTTGGTTCAACACTTCAGCACTTAGTTCATTGGTAAGTTTAGACACTTGGTTCATTGGATGGTTCATCAGGCTTGGTTCAAAGGTCTTGGTATGTAGCATTGAGCTGTTGAACCAGTTTAATGCTAGGTTCAATGATTAAGTTCAAGCAGTAGTCAATTTAATCGCTTGGTTCAACATCATTGGATCATTAGTTTATTTTAAGTGACTCAGCATGCAGTCTTGAACCACTGAACCATTGAACCAATTTTTGGTTTAACGAGTTGGTTCAACATTTTGGTTCGAGGGCTTCAGTTTAGCAAGTGGTTCAAAGCAAATGGTTTGATGCTTGGTTCAATTAGCTCGGCACATAACATTGAACCAGTTGAATCGATTGAACCGTTGAATCAATTTTGGTTCAATGGATTGGTTTAATGGGTTAGTTCAATGAAGCACCCTAAAGCCAAAGGTCCAAAAGCCCTTATGGAGGGTAGTTCAAGATCCAAATGTCCTTGTAGAGGGCAGAGAGAGCTTTAAAAGTGTTAAAGGGATTCAAAAGGTGCGCTGAAGACTTAAGTCAAAATTTCTTTAGAATATTTTTTAAAGGAATTCCTTTAGACAAAAGGCTCAAAGGAATTTAGGGAAAGGATTTTCAAAGGGCCCGAAGGTGCAAAAAAAGTCAAAGATCCCACAAAAAAGTCAAAGTAGCCAATTCCCATGGACTTTTTGTTTGTGAGAAAAAGCCCAAAATGAGAAAAAAACACAAAGGAAAAAAGCCATAGGAAAGACTTGATGACTTTTGCTGAGGATGGTGACATCCTAAAAGCCATCAAGTTTAAGTAGATGAACTAGCCATTGGATGACGACTGCATGAACGTCAAATTTAACACAATGAAGTAGCCATTTGTGTTTTGAATTGTCTGAGTGCTAAATCATGGAAGGAGCTTGAGGAACGCAATGACCCACTAGAAGATCACCCCTGAGAGATGAAAGAGTAGGAAGAAGACAAGAAGTAGAAAAGACAAAGCAATTCAAGTGGTGAAGAGATGGTGAGTTATTGTAGATGAGTGGCGTGACCTATTTTTCTCTAGTTGGCATTTAAGATGGGACAAACTACAGTCTATTTACAGGAAAGAGGTGTGGCCATGTTATTGAATTAATTTTTGAATGCGAAAGTCAATTTTTAGTGATTGTACAACATGGTTCCAGTAGGCCTTTTCTAAATAATTACATCAGTAACAGTGTTTTCCTATTCCCAAGGTTCAGAATGCACATGGGCCACTTGCAAAAAAGAGCACCAAAATCTTTCCCAGGAAGTGCCAAGTTTCTCTTCCTCTTTCTATAAATTGTAAACTTCTCATTCAAGAAGGGGATTGACTCTCATCCTTAAGGCAAAACTCTACCCAAAAATATCTTGAGCTTGTAAGGTAGAGCTGCTAGATTTTACCTTGACTTGAAACATAGCATTTTTACCTCCATTCTGAGTTTTGCATCTTTAGTATGTGTCTATGCTTTGATTCTATGTTAAGTAATTTTCTTAATGTTTTCACAAAATGATTTTAGCATGTCTGGTGCATTTTTGAGGCTCCTTTTATAGGTCTATCAAAAGTGTCCCTAGAGGAGTATAGGTGAAGTGGATAGGTTGTTGCAGTGTGTCTTAGAATGCCTCTAATAGTTATTTCCTCCCTATATTTCCATGAAACCCTGACCCACTGATGCAAAAGGTTTTCTCACTTCAGATGAAGTGTATAGGTGCTTCCTTTTGGTGAAAAGTTTATGTTCAAGTGGAGTAGGTCACACATTTTTTGGTGTATCACCTTTTCTTTTTTAGGCTTAGGCTTTGTTTTCAACATCTCTCTCTCCCTTTTCATCCCCACCTTTTTACATTTTTCGTTAGCAGTAGGAGAAACCAGGGCATAAATGATACATTAGAGGGAGCTATCCCTCATATAGAGACTCTACCCTCTAGCTTTGCCAGTCCCACAGGTGAGAGGTGAGTGTCCATTGTTGTGTGAAGAAGGTAAGAGCTTGGCCTCCTGCCAAGGGTGTAATCTTCTGCGTCAACAGGAATTTCAATGATTATTGAAATTATATGTTGATGTGATTTTTTTTCATTTGTGTTATAAATATAATATTTCATTTAATGTATTTATTAAATTATTATTTTTATCTATTTATGATTATAACACATAAAATACCATCTTTCTATTACTAAGGTGGATGTAGGATATCCAATCCATAACCTCATAATAGAATCATGAGGTAAGGAATAATATGGTAAAGGGTAGAAGATCATGGTAGCTAGTGAAAGCAAGAGAGAATATATAATAGTCACAGACTTATATATTTTCTTGAGTGGTGTTTGGTTATATGTTTTTTTTGTCTTAATGTGTGATAATTGTCTTGTTCTTGACATAATTGTGTTATGTGCTTATATTTTAGATGACTTATACATCACTATTATTTTTTCATAATTATGCTATGTTTTCACTTACAAGTTTTATAATTTCATGTTAATTTCATACCAATTTTTTGGATTCCTATTCTTGTTTTGATTCCATGATCTTATTCAATCTTGTTTATTAAGTGTATCTATTATCACTCAAATCATGCACCCATTGAATTGGAAGATGGTTCAGTGAGATAATGGTATCATCCCCCAAGGTGTGGGACACTTTCACTTATTGGGATGAACCTATTAATTAGGTCATATTCATTTTATCCTATATGTACCTAGTTTATTACTAGCATATAGACCTAAAAAATATCAAAATTAAATGTACAGATAACATTAAACCTAAAATTGACAAGGGGAAAAGGGAGACAAAAGGTAAGAGGGTTTTTGTAATGAAAAATGTGATGCAAAAATAATAGAGAAAGCACCTCACCTACTTAATGACATAATAAGACTAACAAATTGGATACAAGATATTCAAACTAGTTTCACTACATAAGTGTTTCACATAGAGGTAAGGAAACATAGTGCAATGCTAGGAGGGACAATAAATGGTCCATAAATAACTCCTATATAGACCCATGTATACATAGCATGAGACCTACAGAGTATTTTGGTTCTACGTAGAGGTAAGAAGGGAGGATGGTAATAAGATGGATGAACATCCATTGATAAATATCAACAACCATGAATGCACATAGAACATAGAGTATGAAGAAAAGTAAATTAGTTCTTATTAATCCCAAGGTCTAAGGAAATATCAAAAAATTTATTGGTTAGAATTTTTTTATACTAAGAGAGGGATCTTAAAGGATAATTTAAATTGTATTACTATGCCTAGAAAATGTTGACCCCTTTTACAATAAAAAATAAGGATTATGTAGCATTAGGCAAGGCACTATGTGTTTAATTTTCCATTGGAGGTGGTAGATAGAAATTGAATGCATAGGTTAGCACTTGGGACTTGAGGACAATCAAGAATATTGAGTTTCCCCACAATATACACTATGAACCATGCCTATTAATTTGGCCTAACAACCCAAATCTAGAACTAGATGGAAGGATACTGATGGATATTTAGGAATATAATGTGCTTATCAAGAATGGAGATATGTTTATATAGTCATATGAGATGTGTGTAACTCTAACATCCACCCTTACATTCAATTATATTTTTATTTGGATCTCTCAACATCTAATAAGACTCAGCTACACTTTGTATTTATGGCTGCTATATGGAAATCCACCTAGAATTACTTGTGTTGAAGCTACATAGGCTTTGCTTAGATATTACCATGTTTCCTCTACACATGTGGTAGGGGTTAGTATGCATGCCTATATTTAGGAACCTTTTATGCAATAAGTCATGTGTACACCTTTGACTTGGACACATACTATGAAATTATATGTGAGGGAATTATTTAGGAGTTACAAGTCTACAGAAGAGATGACACATGACTTAGACTTCTACCTTGAATAATGAAACCATGGGTTCAATTATCAATTATTAAGCATATGAATTCATAATTTAAGTGTGATAACCCCCTGGATATGAATGTGAAATAACATTTATAATTGGGGCATGCACTTATAAATTTTAATTTGTGTGATGTGCAACTTACCCATGCATATTTGGGATTTGACATGTTATACTTGGAGACACACATGGGTATTTACTATGGAAGTATAGGCATTGAAGTACGATATCTAAGATATGTTTGATATCTACAAACATATGTAGTGAGTAATGCATAGTCTATAGTGTGGTGTATGAATAATGGAAGTGTACATGTAATTTTTTGTATTTTAGTGTGGGACCCAATCTATTGGAATTAATAATTCCCTAAAATAATAATGTGCACACAAAATATAAATATCACATATGCACACACCATTATATTCTACACTATGCACACTTCATTACTTACCAATACTTGAAGCTTGGGGACCTTGCACACATAAAATTTGTGCACATTTAATTTTATGTCTATCATAAGGGTGATAAAATATTTATGTATGGTGCATAAAATGTCTTTGTTCATAGGTGCATGTAGACACTCAACTGAGGTGAGGATTTGTGCCAATTGTCATCCTTAGGCACTTGTGAGGAACATCCACATACAATCCCATTTCTAAGGGATCCATCACTATGTAGGCATGAAAACCTTTTGTGTAGTGTCTTATGAACTTTAGACTGTTGTAGGGTGACTTAGAGAGTCAACAGTATCCTAATGTTGTTAGTATATTTATATTACTTTCTAAGTTATATTGTTATACTTCCTACATAGAATAATTTCAAAAGTAATGGATTTAATGCATAATAATTTAGTTTATATTATAAAGACTATTTTAAAAGTGACATGATTTAAAAAATTCATTTGATGGTCATTATAATCATTGAAATAACTAAACCACCATAGAAGTGTGAAATGTATGACCTTGAGGATGTTATGAACCACTAGTAAAGGTAAGTTGAAATATTTGATTATTGTCTTGGGACATGGGATAATGAATAATTATGTAAAACATATATTGGTTAAGTCAAAATATCATCATTGAATTAGGTTTTCCACTAATTACATATTAAAATACAAGGATTGTGTGAATTATTAGGTATTTTGATTTTTTTAATCTCGAGTTGGAAAATTGCATGTTGTTTTTAAAAAAACATGCATGGTTTTATGACCCAGGTCTATTAAATGAACTTGAAATGGAATTAAACTATATGAATTACATGTATTAGTGGTTTTTTGTTTACATTTAGTAAACTACAAGGTTTGTAGAAAGTATATAGGGTGCATGTAAACAAGGTTGAGTGGTGAAGGGAGGATGAAAATAAAAAGGAAAAAAATGAGGAATGTGGCATGACTTTAGGAAAAATAAAGTAAAAAGGAAGCAAGAGCTTGAAATAAATATAGATGTTTGAATTATCTTGAGGTAAGGGATCCATTTTTTCATTTAAAAGAAAGAAATTTATTTAATTATGGGATATGAACTCATAATTGATGAGGGTTTTCCTTATGTAGCATTTATTCCATGGCTAGGAAAATGGTTAAAAAAATAGTTGCTCAGAGTCTAAAGAAGTTGTACCATGTAGGATTGTGTAATGTCCCCTTTTCAGTTGACATCTTCAGAGTTGATGATTAGCCTATTATGCAACCTTCGTAGGCTAATAGGATGGATAGAGGATCATGATGGAGCTTGGCTTGGCTTTGATTAGAAAAATTCTCCCAGTTGGCATTCGTTTAGGCTTTTTGTGACACATTTGCTTGAGCTCCTATTATTTAGGGATATTTGGCATGCAGTAGAGCACCCCTGTTTTGGTATGATCATGTGTGGAATCACTTCCTTATTCATCAGCTTCAGATAGTTTGAGGATCAGACATATATTTAGGGAGATATTAATATTTGATTGATTTAATTAAATATTAATTATTTAGTATATTTTAATTATGAAACCCTAATTATTAATTATGAAACCCTAATTAATGTAAGCACACCTTTTTGAGGATATAAGGGTTTCTCATTGGAGGGAGGCTATGATTATTGATTATGGAAGACAAAATTTTTTGAGAAGGAGCCAAGGGTTTCCAGTATTCCATTTGCATTGGAGAATGTCCACTCTTCAGTGTGTGTGATTCAGAGGTTGTGAGATATCAATCGATCTATTGCCAATTTGAGAGATAACTTCATACAAAAGTTATCATAGAGATTCACAGGTATATATTTCATTAGGTTTTTGTCTAAAAATCATCTAGATAGAGATCTTCAATATTTGCATAATATTCCTTGAGATCAGGCATCTAGCATACAGGCTGTACTATTTTTCTATTACTATACAAAATTTGTACCATTCTACAGCAGGTCGTACAGAGCTGTAGGGACATCAGAGACTGACATCGATAGCTGAGGGACTGACATTGGTCAACTGAATACCAACATTGGCAGAGTAGACTAACTGATAGAGACTGATGTCGGTAGGGTTCATAGTGTTATCCTACTAACAGCAGTAGAATAACTGATGATAGTGACTGTGTGTTTGACATAGCAACTAGAGGCGTACCAGATCTAAGGTTTTTCTTCTAGCCTATAGAAAAATCAGGTTTTTGGAGACAATATTTATATTATTTTGTTGCATGATAGAGATTAAGTATTATAATCTTTTGAAACAAACAATAAGATATTAGACTAGCCAGTTAGAAGTTTATACTACTATTTATTATTTATTTGAAATTATTTTTCAAAAATTGCAATTCTTCTTATTTCTTGCAAAAACACCAAAAAATTAGAATACACAAAAAATGGAAAAAAAATATTCAGTTTCAAAATTTAGGGGAAACAAGGGTTTCTATAGTGGTATCAGAGATTTTGTCCTACCATCCTGTTGGGTAGTTTGGGTAGATCGAATCAGCTAGTTAATCATGGTTACTTCAAGTAATCAGAAATAGTGGGATAGTAATAAGGGGAAGCTTAAACAAAGTTTGAATTAGTTGGTTGAAAACCAGAGGAGGATGACTGAATTACTTTCACATCCTACAATCAAAGACAAATTAGCATGGTATATGACATCCATTTTTAGAGGGTCCATATCACAAAACAAAAAGATAGAGAAACAAGAGGTCTCTACCGATGAAGTTAATCATTTACTTAGTGGAGCAGCCACTAGTGTTGTGACTACACATGATGGAGACATTTTACAATGGCATGATATCATTATAGATTTGTTTGGGGATAGCAGCATGTCCCATGCTTCTCATGAGATAGGAGCTTTTGATATGATATCAACCATTGATGGCAGCCCTACACCAATTTTTAGACATGTGGATGAGCTTTGTCTTGAGGGGAGTTTAATTCAGGAGTTAGCGCATGTGGCAGGGACTCAGCTTCCTTTTATAGTCAAGTCACATGTTGATGATGATATGAGTATGTCTAGCATTCACACTCCAGATACAGAGTGTATAGAAGAGTCTTAGGATTTGATTATTGCAGATGACACCTAGGAGGATGTTATGGACAATGTTGAGGACTTAGTCTCTTCAGTAGGTTCCTTTGATACATAGGTTTATGTGGATGTTTTAGTCACTCCATTTGATGATACGAGTTCAATAGTTGGTCTATTGAATTTGGATGGTAGTATTATAGATGATAGCTATTCTGAGGTTAATCCTTTGGATAGTGTGCTAGGGGTAGAGTATAGGAGTTTGACCAGCCAACACAATCATGTGTCTAGTCAGCTGAGAGTTAGTGAGTAAGATATTGCTATCATTTGCAAGCATTTCGATGCTATTCATTAGTTTTTAATAATTTATGGGTGGGGTTCTCCTACCAGTGATGAGTAGGGAGGCAGTTATTTTTCCTTGATAGAAATCCACTTGTTATGGGAGGCTATCCAGATTCTGAGATAGGATTATATATAGTTGGTAGCTGATAGAGATTATCTTAGGGATTGGGGAAGTTTAGCATATGATGTATTATTGTTCAAGGAAGATAAGGTGAGTGAGCTTACTCAGCAGCTCGAGGTGACTTCTGAGATTCTTGAGAGTACATAGTTGGCTTTCAAGGAGTCATAGTTTCATTTGGCTAAGGTGACTATGGAGTTAGAGCGACTTCAGTCTTTACCAGAGTTTGTATAGTCACATGTGGCATCTGGTGACCTGAAAATGTCCATAGTCGAGATCATTAGAGATAGTGGGGATG
Organism: Torreya grandis; assembly: GCA_037957365.1. Lineage (NCBI taxonomy): Eukaryota > Viridiplantae > Streptophyta > Pinopsida > Cupressales > Taxaceae > Torreya > Torreya grandis. The sequence continues at coordinate 4,674,269 of JARHVA010000132.1, forward strand.
AGCATATATCTATCCTCAATGCTAGTATTGGTTCATTTCTACTGAAGCTAGATTTAGTTAAGTTGGGCACTACAGTTGAACATGGTAGTCAGCCTAATATGGTGATGGTCTCTACTACTGATGGCGCAGGGACTAGTGAGGTTGTATTAGGGATCAATTGTGATGTTGGTGAGCTAGTAGTTGGTTTGGTTCCTATTTGTGATACTACTCCTTTAGAGGTGTCTTCAGAGGTAGTAGTTGGTTTGAGCTTGGTTAGTGATCAGTGGTAGTTAGTTTCTTCTAGATTGCAGTCTGAGCCATTGATTGAGAGTGGTGCATTTTATTGATATTACACTATAAGTGTTTGTCATCAGTTATGGGATGATTTGACACCATGGGATGAGAGTTGTGATAGATCTATCATGGTGATAGGTGCTGGGGTTGATAGCTTGTTGGTGCATGACTTAGAGCAAGAGTTGATGGCAAGTAGATTTGGTTTGTGTTATTGCTATCTAGCATGTGATGTCTCTTCATTATCAGTGATGCATAAGAGTTTGGGTGATGAGACTTTGGCTAGTGATATGCAGAGATATGTTGATCACAATAGAGGTACAATGTGTGGATTCTCCACACTTGGCTTAGTTCCATTTGGGAATTATTGTAGAGTTGGAGTGTGCCTTTCGCATAGCATGGTGGAATGTGTACATGGTATTTGTGATTTTGGAGTTTGTTTGACTTGCATTCACCAGTTTGATTATTGATTCCTCTTGGTTATATTTTAGAGGATATTGCAGGAGCTTGTGTTGATTGACAGTGGCATAGATCATGATTACATATCGGATCCAAGTGGATTGAGTGGTTTATTGTTCAGCGATTGCTTAAGGACAAGCAATTTTAAGAGGGGTAGATTGTAATGTCCCCTTTTCAGTTGACATCTTCAGAGTTGATTATTAGCCTATTATGTGACCTTCGTAGGCTGATAGGATGGATAGAGGGTCATGATGGAGCTTGGCTTGGATTTGACTAGAAGAATTTTCCCAATTAGCATTTGTTCAAGATTTTTTGGAAACATTTGCTTGAGCTCCTATTATTTAGGGATATTTGGCACCCAGCGGAGCACCCCTATATTGGTATGATCATGTGTGGAATCACTTCCTTGTTTATTAGCTTTAGATGGTTTGAGGATCAGACATATATTGAGGGAGATATTAATATTTGATTGATTTAATTAAATATTAATTATTTAGAATATTTTAATTATGAAACCCTAATTCTTAATTATGAAACCCTAACTAGGGAAAGCACACCTTTTTGAGGATATAAGGGTTTCTCATTAGAGGGAGGCTATGATTATTGATTATTGATTATTGATTATGGAAGACAAAATTTTTTGAGAAGAAGGAGCCAAGGGTTTCTAGTATTCCATTTGCATTGGAGAACGTCCACTCTTTAGTGTGTACGATTCAGAGGTTGTGAGATATCAGCTGATTTATTACCAGTTTGAGAGATAACTTCATACAGAAGTTATCATAGAGATTCATAGGTATTTATTTCATTAGGTTTTTGTTTAGAAATCATCTAGATAGAGATCTTCAGTATTTGCATAATATTCTTTGAGATCAGGTGTCCAACATACAAGCCATACTATTTTTCTATTACTATACAAAATTTGTACCATTCTACAACAGGCCGTATAGAACCATACATCAGAGACCAACATCGATAGTTGAGGGACCAACATCGGCCAACTGAATACTGACATCGGTAGAGCAGACTGACCGATAGAGACCGACGTCGGTAGGGTTCACAGTGTTATCCTACCAATAGTGGCAGAATAACTGATGACAATGACTATGTGTTTGACACAGCAACCAGAGGCATACCAGATCTAGGGTTTTTCTTCCAACTTGCATAAAAATTAGGTTTTTGGAGACAATATTTATATTATTTTGTTGCATGATAGAGATTTAGTATTGTAATCTTTTGAAATGAACAATAAGATATTAGACTAGCCAGTTAGAAGTTTATACTACTATTTATTATTTATTTGAAATTATTTTGCAAAAATCACAATTCTTCTTATTTCTTACAAAAACACCAAAAAAGTTAGAATACACAAAAAATAGAAAAAAAATATTCAGTTCTAGAATTTAGGGGAAACAGGGGTTTCTACAGATTGATAATGGTTATATTATGAAAATTATTTATCCCATAAACAAAAATGCCCCTCTTAGGGTATGTTTGGATTTTTAAACATTTACATCATGGGAAATTGCTTAACCCTAGTTAAATGAACATTCACGAGCTTTTGATTTTGATTTTAGAAATATATGAGTTGTTTATTAATTTTATATTATATCTTATTTATTTAAAACATCATTTGTTTGTATTTAATATTTCCTTTATATGATTTTAAACTATCTAAAACCTTGGATGTGTATCAAAATTGATTGATTTCCTTTATTTATATTTTTTCATTTGTTTTGGTTTTGAATAAATAACACATTTAGGGACATCTAAGTTTATAGAAATTATACATCCTTATAGACCTATGTGTGTGGGATTGATCATATTCATAGGCCTATGATGAATTATAATTTATTAAGCCTAACACACTTTACATTTTACCCTTAAATTTAGGGTTAAAGTTATTAAAACCTTTTTAAAAAATAACTATTAACTAAAATAGTAAACTTGTGTTATAAAAAGTAAAAGGTACAAGGTTAAAGTTGTAGTTAATGGAATATGTTGATTTTGAGTAAAAACTTGGAATATGGGTAGTGTTTTAGATTACGGTAAAAGCAAGTTTTGAAGGGACCTCAAAAGCCTTTAACATAATCAAGAAAGATAAAGCATTAACAACCACCAAGAAAAGTAGTCATAAAACCTACTATAGAGCAGCATCAAAATTAGGTTTTTCAGGGACCTAAAACCACAAACAAAGACCAATAAAAGTACCCAAGTTTTACAAGGACTTGAAACCTCAAAGAACTTACAACATAGGGTAAAGAATGAAAAAAATATATATATATTTAGCATTATACCCTAGCCAACAATGCAAGTTGCCATTGCAATAATGACACACAAGCATTTACCAGGACATTAAAATTCTGCAAAATACCTTTAGTTACTCTGTCCCTTTGATTTGGCAGAGACACTGTCAGATCTAGAAATAATGATGGCCATAGCCATGTCAAGAAAAAGGTCATGATCCACCACACCCTCAAACCCTAAAATCACACTACCCACAACCCTAGCATCCTTACACTAGCGGATGCCCCTTGTCAAACACCAGAACTACATTGTTTAGCCAGTTCCACACCCCATTTTTGAGATCCATGTTCTACACCCCAATTACATTCCATAGCTTAGACAACCACCTCAGGAATATCCTTGTGTATTTGTACAGAACCGAGGTGTAGGATGTTTGACAGAATCTGAGTGAAGGAGATTTCCCCTAGGTCTATTTTCCCAGCCATCGTCTCCCACAGCCATGCCTCCGCAGGGGTGGCCTTCAACAGGAACCCTAAATTAGGCATAGAATATGGGCAATGTTAGTTACATTAAAATCAAGAATAATTATAAACATGGCATGGTAGGATAACACTGCATGTGTTAAAATATGTTATAGACCTATAGGAAGATTTTACAACAAACTACATGCCTATAACTTGAAGTTTTATTTTGGTGATGATATTTATAGGGGATGGTTTCTTAGTTGAAATAGTTGTCTTAGAATATGAATCTTGAGGATGGTGGGAGTGGTGTAATATATAAGGGGTAAAATAATTAGTTTTATTATTAAAATATATTAATTTTATAAAGATGGTAGTAAACTATTGGAAATATAATAGAATTTTTATAGTCTTTAATGATAAGTAACTATGTGTTTATTGATGGAATAAATTATACTATTTATATCATGATTGATTGGAGTGTGGCATTAATGAGTATTATTGAATGAATAAATAATAGAATATTTAATGACTACTCAAATCAATAAAAACATAGAGTGATTGTCTTTTATAAATATTGTATGTTGACTTTTTACTTGAAGATGACTCAAAAAAGCATTTGATAAACCCTTTATTAGTCTTATATATGTGTTATAACTTCTATGTGGTATTTTTCATGTGATTTCATTATGAATGATATGGTTTTTGTGATTCATATAAAAATGACATCTTTTTAATTAGGGGATGATAAGCAGCAGGTTGGAAGTATATTAAAAATCATTCATCATCAATTAACAAGAAGGATGATGTTGATTGTAAGTTATAGCATAGAGTATTTAATGATGTGTACTATGACCTAACTTATTTTAAAATTTGAAATATATAAAATGATTTGGACAAAGTAATGTTATAGTTGTATAAATTATTTTCTAGTTATTAATTATAGTTTACATGCATGAGTGATGCCATATTAGATAGAGGAGTATCCATGATTTATATTATTGATGAGTGTAATAGTGATTTTAATTTGATATTAATATATATTAGTTATTAATGTTTCCATTATCATTATCTACCCCTTCATGAATATAAATTCCACTCCTAGTGGGGAGGTGTGTAGGAGATTGTTGGTCTGTGGTTATAATTAGATCATCTAGATGATACTCTTCTTCCTTATAGATTATCATTACTAACAATAGTTACATACTCATGCATTTTTAGGATTTTATTACTCATAAAAATATTGAACATTTTATATATTAATTGATTGATATATATGGTAGAGGTTGATGACATTATTGTATTTAGATGTAAATTTGTATTGTATTGTATAGAAAAGGCTATGATTATATTAATTGTATGGAAATATGCATTATTATATTTAGTAATTTCTAATTTTGTAATTATAAAATTTTTAATTAATTATTTTGATGTGTTGTACCACTAAGAATGTTTCATTGCTCTTATTTTTACTATATTGTTTATTCTTGAGAGGACTAATTTATACTCAACAATTGATTAAATGTATTTAATGTTTAAATTATCTACACTTATATTAATAATTATATTAAACTCTATCATTATTATGACAAACAATTAACTCATAAATGTTTGAATAATTATGCATAAAATAAAAAATAAAACAAAAAAATGAGAAAAACAAACATATGGTAAATATCAGATTTAAACTAAGATAGATATTACACACATGGTTACTCAAATTAATTCTTTCGTCACTATTTTTTATGTATTTTCTAATGTTATATTTATTTCACTTAACTATTTTTCTAAGTATCATGTGCAAAATTGATTTTATTCCTCTTTGACCTAGCATGACACTCCCAAAAAAATATGGATTTGGGAAACCATTGAAATGACATTAAATGTTATGTATATTTCATGCTCATAATCATACCACCACTTAGTTATATGAGTGTGTGGATTTAAATATCTTTATTGGTGCATTTGAAACTCCTCTTCCATAAAATTTATAAATGTAATTATATGAAAGTTAATGTTAACCTTTGACACAAAGGAAATGATGACTGACCAAGCATAACACCTCCATAACATGTGTGTAATATGTTCAATAAATCTCAACTTGAAGTATGAGGAAATATAATTAATGCTTGGATATAGGATTTACCTTTGATATTTATATTTTTATATGTCTTATTTATGTTTTAATTCCTTCCAAAATGGCTTGACATGACCTAGTTTATATTGGCTAATCTAGGACAACTTATGTGTATTATTTTTATTTAGAATTGAAAAGGTATGAGATTAAATTAATTCAATCAAAATTAAATGAAATATGGGCCCACAAGGATAAAATGGATACACATGCATTGAGCAGAGTCTAACCCAGATAGACTCCCACAAAGTGTAGGCTTAACCTATATATGACACATGATCTTTTTTTAATTCAAAGTGATAATAGGTGAGATATATTCCAATGATTATAAAATAATATTTTTTATAAGTGTTTTATAGTTTCTTTTAGGATCAAGGTATAAATAGGGACATTATTGATACATAGATGGACTAAGAAACAAATCAATATGTAAAATTTTACTAAATGTGATAATTTGGGAATAAGGGTTTTGTGCTAAAATTATATGTCTTTAGATTTATATAATCATGGTTTATATAAATAATTTTATAAATTGGTTTACTAATTTCAATATTAAGGTTCATTATTATAAAAATTATGGATTCCAAAATTACATTTTGCTACCAAATTGGCATTTCATAAATATAAAATTAGTTATTTATCAATTATTAATATTAAGAACTATATAATTAAGGTTTAAAAAACTAAAAATTTAACATAATTATTAAAATAGGTTATTAGGTTTATATATTAGTGTGTTGGGTTTTCCTTTTTTTATTAATATTCTCAAATTCAGGGTTTAAAAAATTAATGTTTTCTTATTTCAGGTTTAGGATTTTGGATATTAAGGATTTTTAAATATGGTTTACAAATTTTGAAATAAGTATACTAATTTCAAAATCATGCTTTACCATTTTTCAAATCTAAGTTAGGGAACCTTAATTTAAGTTTTAAAAATTAGGGTTTTATAATTTTTAAAATAAGTCTTACGAACATATTTTAGGCTTAAATTAGAGTTTCATATTATAAAATCATGGTTTTATTTAAAAATAAGGTTTCATAATTTTTAAATTAAAGATTTACTTACTATAAACTATGATTTGATAATAATTTAGTGTTTTATAAATTTAAAATTAGAGTAACAAGGATTTATATAATAGTATGGTTTCATAATTTTAAAACTGGGGTTTATTAATTAGTAAAACTATGGTTTATTATATAAAATTTAGTATTTCATAATTTTAAAAATAATGCATCATGGTTTTTAAACTAGGGTCTAAAATTTTCACAATTTCTAAGTTATGATTTTTGAATTTGGGATTTGAAAAAATCAAGGTTATATTGTTTTAGGATTATAGAATTAATATTTTATATTTATGGTTTAATAGTTTTTTAATTAGGCTTTTTTAATTAAAAAATTATGGGATTCAACTCTTAATTTAAGGTTTGTGAAATTAGGTTTTATATACACTAAATTTATAATTATGATTTATAAAACCAAATATATTTATTGGTTAAACAAGGGGGTTATATTTAGGCCCCTTATCAATTATAGAATACAATAAGAATAATATAAGTAAGATTAGAAATAAAAAGATAGACATGGAAGATTGAAGATGGAGAGAAAGAGGAAATAATGTTGTATTACAATACCAAAAATAGGCCAACACAAAACACACCAAAATAATAGTAATAATCCCTAAAATAGGGTAGAAAATAATAAATACCAACCAACCTTAAACCAAGGTTAAATAAAATATCACACCATAACATTCCATCCTATAAAACTTTAAGAAATGAAATTTTAACTTACACAAAAACCCCATGAAATTTTCTATACATAACATAGAAATATCCATTAAAAATATTTTAAAGAGCCTACCAAATATTATAGAGGGAATCCAAATTCTAAATAGACGAGTGTAAAAGCTTAAAAAACTAGAGGATCACCACATTTAAAGGTTCCCATGTGAGAAGCTTATCTAGAAATAGAGAGCCACAATCTCATAAAAAATACCAGAATACTTACACAATGAATTTTCAAATCAAACCAAGTTATAAGGCCAAATTAAATGATGAGAGAAGAAAATATTAGAGTGAATGCAGTATCCAACCTATAAACTTGTCACAATTAATAGCTCTACCAAAGAGTAATTTTCATGATTAACATCCTCTACTCAAGTGATACTAAATAATTTACTCGAATGTAAACTTATAACACTCTTTCATCAATAATAGCTTGATCCAATTAGACATATACCATGAAACTATGATCACAATGCATAATTTTACTATCATTAGATTGTGCAACATTCAACTAATAGATGTTTAAAGTTAATACACAAGATATATGATATTATAGATGACAACATTATCATTTTAGAAACTCCCATAAAGTAATATAGACTAAACTATAATGGAAAACAAAAATTTAAGATATTTAGTAATCCTTTTCCTAAACATGAAAAAATGAAAACTAAAGATGATTCAAAGGTAGATTATGCATATAAATTGCATCCTCCACTAGTGACATATTACCATCCACTCTATACTATCATTGGTATATTTAGTAACATTCTAGCTCAAAAACCCATGATCACATCTAATGACATCAAGACAATTGATGTCATTTCATATTTACATAAATTTTTCATACTAGCTTACATGATGAAAAAATATACATAATGTTATTAATGAAAATGTTTTAAGTGAGATCATTTTCATGATGGCACTTATCCAATCCACAATGTAGAAATGAAAAGATTTAAAAGATAAATTAAAAATTAGATAAAATATTATACATGTATAAATAGAATGTCTTGGGGTGCCTATTATTATCTCTTCATGTGGGCTTAACCATATTAGTCATAGTGTTCCTAGTTTTATAGAGTAATGGGGTCTTTGACATGCTATTAGGTTTACCTTGGATGTAAAGACTTAATATATTTCCCTTTATAATACATTTATTTATAAATTACATACACTACAATATAGTAGTCATATTTCTAGGTGTATGCTATGAGTATCCTATATAGTCATTGATATATTCTTCTCTTCCCCCATCACTAACATGATTTGTTGATACACATATATAAGATCATTACTAAAATATGGTTTATACACCTATTAAATATCATTATTTATAGATGGTTAATACACATATTCACAATCATTAGTCATATATGGTTGATAAACATGTTCATAATCAATATTAAATGATAGTTGATACACATATTTAGGATCAACATTAATAGTAAATAATTACACATATACATGATCTATATAGACATCCATTTATTCAAATTCAATCACATCAGAGAGTTACTTAGAGGCCACAAAGGATGTCATCTCATACAATACATACATAGTTAGCATTTTGACTACATTAGTGTGTTCTATAGTGTACACAAGAAATGAGACACCCTTTTACTATGCATAATATGCCATATATTATTTGGACATGTATAGTTACTTATCATACTTGAAATTACATAATTAATGATCATTGTAGATATGGTACTCTACATGACTCCTTATCAAATCCTGACCCACCCGTAATTTATACTTTTGATCCATGATAGGTGACCCCTTAACCACTAGATACAATATATTCCCATGACCCTCCAATTTATGTGATGATTTTTTATATTTTTAAAGTTTTAAATATTCTAATAATAAAAAAATTAAATAATCAAAAAATATTAAAATGTTCAAATATTCATTAAAATAAAATTAATACCTAAGCATGACATGATTTCTAAATTACAATATTTACCTATTTTATTTATCTCTTTTTTGTAGCAGGCATACTATTTACATATAAACATGAATTTCATGGTATCTTAGTGTTATGTATGACATAAAAGTTACATGTGGATATACAAATATTGGTTTTTCCTCTACCTAGTGGCCATACTGATACTAGGGGCATATTGTTATAAAATTTTCACTAAATAGGTTATATAATTATATGACCTTTGTACCATGTTGAGATACCAATATTTATTAAAAATTCATTGGTAGTTATTCATTTATTAGAAAGTGATACATGATATTTTATTATATTATGATGTGATATTGACACATGTGGATGCTTTAGACTATTCTTGATAAGCAAAATCAAACCATCAATTAGAATTATGGTAGAATCACTCACCTACAACTTGATAGAGTCACCTAAGGGGTATTCATTTGATTTATTGATATTAATAATTTCACTAATTATCAACACAAAGTGTGTATTTATCAAGGTGTCAATACTATATATGTAACACTTGTCTCTTTCAAGGTTTGAAGTGTCAAAGGTTGCGTATATGGAAACACACTTGCTTAAAAAAGTAACACATTTTCAAGAATGAATTAAATCACTTGAATTGAAGTAAACAATAGGAAATTAATCTAATGATAAATTTAAATATTCATCATATTATATTAAATTGAGTTTGTAGAAGTCAAAAGTGCATATGTGGGAAATTAAACACAATAGTAAGGATTAGATGGTATTATAAAATAATGAAGAATGCATACACACAATGAAAAAATGAACATAGACTAACATATGTGATATTTACCATAATTAGTCTTGATTGGATCCTACCTCAGTTAGATTTGTATCATAATCCCTTCCTCTTGTTACATTTAATTAATTACAAACCACTCATATTACATTAACAAACCTATAACAATGAGAATATTTATACAATAAAATTATAAAGTTTTCAAAATAGAATTATTTGATATTTTATCTAAGGATTTATTGATTGATATTATACTACCTATGCCATATTGCCTACTATTTAAATATATATTTTAGGTTCTTTTTTATAAATACTATTTACAACATAAAGTATAAATTTTTTTATGGATGTTATTAGAATTTATTAAAAATAACTTGCACATTATTGTGACAGATTTACAACTAACAATCAGAAAATAGCAAAAAGTAGGATGCATGAGGACAATTTTTTTTAAACATTGAAATGGTCTTGGAGGCATGTTATAATGAATAAGGAATGATGATAAATAATTATAACATTGACTTATCATTTTTCATAATTTTAACAACCATCGTATACCTTTTAAACATGGAGTAAATCTGCTTCAAACCATTACCTAATCATCATAGTCATAAAATGGAATTAATAATAGGTGATGCAGGTTAACTTATAGTTGATATGGGTAACTTGACTATTATGTTTTTTTATACAAGTTATCTTATCCAATTTATACCAGTTGGATTTACCCAATTTCTAAAAGTTATCTTATTCAGTTTGTATGGGTTAGCTTACCTACTTGTTATGGATAAGTTTATGAGTGATCCATTCATGCTATATAGTTGATACAAGTACCTAATATAATTCATATTTTTTCATTAATATATTCATGTATTATATTACTAATGAATCCAAAATAGTGATGATGATAAATGATACTATCATATTTATTAAATAAATAATTTCAACATAAAACATTAAAGATATATACATGTTCATTCAGTGATAAATAATATAAATGGATACAAAAATGAAACTTTGATATGATTATGGTTTGATTAAAAGGGATCAAAAAATGAGTCTTAGAATTTCATTAAAGTTTAATCTCTTATCCCATATAACCATGAACTTAATCAGTTGTTCATCTTCAAGTAACTTAAATATCATCATGTATTGGGCATATACCTCACAAAAATGAAAGGATTTTAATGAATCATATCATTGCCTCAAGTAGAATCCCTTATTATTTTCAAATTGATTTCATATATTGGTTTATGAATATTCATCTGATCATTCCTTCCTTGTCTAATCAAGGATAGGGAAATAAAATGGATGAGGAAATAATGTTATATCCAACTAGTGATTTGGTTGCCTCCTAGTTGCATCAATATACTTATGTACTATGTAGTGTGTTACTCTGATGTTATACCTAATAAAAGTTATTTTCTTTGTAACTCAAGGGTAAATTCATAGCATATTATTATGTAAGAAGCAAGAATTAAAACTAGTTTTCTCCAAATGTGTCTAATACTTATTTTAGGCTTGAATTTTGTTTCTTGAAAAAAGCATGGCCATGTCTGATTTTAACATTAGGGTGATCTAGTCTTATTTTATCTTGTCTAGTCTAGTAGATTCTCCTATAATTATTAACTTGGCCTCCTTCTAATTTTCATGATATTTAGATACATCCTTACCTCTTTTATCTTTATTTACAAGATATGAATAAAATTAGTTAATTAACACATCTGCCACATATAGATTTGGATTCCACTTTAAATCATAAATTATAACATAATAATGAATACAAAATTCAAAAAGTTGGTTTTTGATTTTAGGTTAACTTTTCTCATAAAAATCATACAAGGTGTGACTATCACTTACTATTATAGGAAAATTACAATAGAGTTACATGAATTTAAATTTTAGCCACTACTAATTGAATTATAGGGCATAAAACCTTGCAAGTGGTCTCCACTCTATTAAATGGATAATTAGTTGGCTCAATTCTTCCACTTTTCCCTTTAACTCAATAATTTATTTTTCTTTATCTTGTAAAATTTCATCAGCCACCTTTATTTTTCTCTCATTATCTTCTTATATTTTATTAGTTTATTATACTAGTTATACCATTAGACCTACAAGTCTTGTATCTTAATATCTCTTTTTATAAATAGTTCATCCTAACTAGGTCTACTCCTTTAAATGGAAATAGTTTCAAAGGTTCTCCTTATGGTTTTCATGGATACAACCATAATAATTTATATTTCTCTCATGGCCTAAATACTAATATATGAGAATTGATTTTTAATTCAAGGTTTATCATACAAATATCAAAATATTTTCAAGATTTAAGGTTTATCATACAGATATTAGAATAATTTGCATCAAGTTCCTTGATAATTATATAAACTTATTGGTATTGACATTTTACTATGAGGACTTCGTCTACGATAGGAGATGTTATTAGTATAGGTGGTGACATTATTATAATTTATGCTATAGGGAATTGACTTTTTCTATTTTATGCCTCTACTGCCCTTTGTAATGCATCTAAATGATTCTCATAATTATCTAGTGTCCTAATATGTGCCCTAAGGGACTCAATATTTCTTAGGGAAGCTAATAAATCTTAATTTTTAATTTTTTTATAGGACAATTGTGTCTTATTGATATGTTTCCACTTATTGATATGTTTCCACTTATTGATTTATTCCTCTGATTTTGATACCTAGGTGTATGGACCTATTTTTGCATTTCTTTGAATACTTTAAACCCTTAGCTAATATAGGACAATTGTGTCTTATTGATAAATCCTAATAAATTCTAATTTAATTTTTTTATAGGACAATTGCGTCTTTTTGATATGTTTCCACTTCCTCTTCAAAGGCTTACTCTTACATTATTATTTATTCCTCTGATTTTGATACCTAGGTGTATGGACCTATTTTTGCATTTCTTTGAATACTTTAAACCCTAAGCTAATATAGGACAATTGTGTCTTATTGATAAATCCTAATAAATCCTAATTTAATTTTTTTATAGGACAATTGTGTCTTTTTGATATGTTTCCACTTCCTTTTCAAAGGCTTACTCTTACATTATTATTTATTCCTCTAATTTTGGTACCTAGGTGTATGGACCTATTTTTGCATTTCTTTGAATACTTTAAACCCTTAGCTAATATAGGACAATTGTGTCTTATTGATAAATCCTAATAAATTCTAATTTAATTTTTTTATAGGACAATTGTGTCTTTTTGATATGTTTCCACTTCCTTTTCAAAGGCTTACTCTTACATTATTATTTATTCCTTTGATTTTGATACCTAGGTGTATGGACCTATTTTTGCATTTCTTTGAATACTTTAAACCCTAAGCTAAATGAGGTGGAATTTTCTTATCCACTATTATTAGTTATTTAGGTATCTTCTTATTTGGTTTCCTCCACCTCCTTAAATAAGCCTCCACTCTTAATGTTGATAAATAAAAATGAAATAAGGGTTTATTGATTTATTACCTTACATACTATTCTTTGAGATTACCTCCTAAGATCACTTGGTGGGGGAACTCTATGTATTTTTATAGGTGTTGATGATCAATGCATATCTTCCACCCATTCTTTGTGAATTGAATCCACATCCTTTTCATTTTAGTCTAAGGAGGAAGGGGATAATCTTAGATTACTTATTCTTCTATAAGTTACTTTGTTGTCATATCTTCTATATTCTCTTATTGTTCTTTAGATGTCACATTACCTCCTTATTCTTTAGCTATCACATTCTCTTCTTATTTTTCAACTGATACATACCCTTATTATTATTATATTGTTAAATTTTAAATTTATAGGGATTTTTCCCATGATAAATTATTCCTTTGATCCCTTTATAAAATTTAAACTATAATTTAGATTAATAAATGGTGAATCAAAGCCTTTATTTTTCCCTTCTGGTATTTTTATATCATTCTCCTCAATATATTCATCATGAAATTTAGCACATTAACCTACCTATTATGTCTTAGTTATTTGAGGAGTTTGAAATGGAATGAATAGAGCATTGAATTTACCCCCTCAAATTTGAGGTATTTTATGAAAAAGATAAAAACTTATACCCACAATAGAGGTAGTGAAGATTGAAGCGTGCCTTAATTGGAAGACTCTAGTTATTCACTGGTTATACATAACTCAGCTATCATTGTTATAGAAATTAATTTTAATTTCCATAATTATCATATATTTAGAATTTTATTCACCTATACATTTATATCTTCAATAATCAAAAACCATATCCACTTAATGGTAACTACACTATCCGTCAAGGTTTATTACAAACTCTTTGGCTACCTACTCATCATATCCCACTAGTTTCTTATAATATTTCATCCATCATGTGTTTATAAAAAAATTGGATAGATCATGTCTTCTTTTTATAGATATGAGGTCTATCATCTTCCTTTTAATCACATCTCCACCCATTTTCTCTTTATTTTTTCTTGCAATAGAAAGGATTTATAGGTTGTAGAACATAACTAGAAAGTTGTAGTATTGGAAATATCTTATTTATTTTTTATTTTTAATAATATGATAATGATTACCTATCTATCCATCATTTATTTCTTACCTTAGATTTAATCTTCATAAGCTCATATAATTTATGACAAGACATATCTCCCCTCAACTTTATTTCTTTCTTGTTCGTAGCATCATGAAAAGTCATTCCTCCCCCAACCATCAAATCACTCAGCCTCAAGTGTATTTTTTAATAGTTGGTATATGTAGTATCATGAAAGGGAATGTTTAAGGATGATTGGGTGTATGGAAGATTAATATATTGATGTGACATTATGCCAAAAATTTAATGTTGTGTTATGTTTGGGGCCTATAGCATAGAACACAATACTTAATAAAATATGATGATATAAATTGAAATGCTAATATGAAAAATATGTTTACTCTATAAAAATATAATATCATTACCTATTACCAATTAGTTTTCCAATGAATATAGTTTTATATGTTTTGCTTTATTGGTTCTATTTTTTATTTATGGATCAATCTCTATAACTTTTGGGTGATCATGGAGGAGGAAGTAAGACTTGAAGAAGACTTATTTATTGAAATCATATTTTGTAAGATCAATAACTAATATTGATAATTTTAGTGAGTGATTGAGTTAGAATTATGGTGGGAATGTTTTATTGAAATTAATTTAACTACCTATAGTAATCAATTTTCATCGTCCTTTAGAAAGTATTATAGCTTTATGTATCAAGCATCTAGTAATCATGCATGATAAATAATAAATAAGAACTAGTTGGTGTGTCATGTAGATGAGTGATCAGAAAGAAACACTAATATTTGTGATGATATTTAAGAGTGGAGATGATTATACTAGGAATTTTGAAAGATGTAGATGTATTTTTATAATTTGATAAGGGCCAAGTATTTGTGATGATATATATTTAGTGACTATGGCTGAGTATGTATTGGTCTAGTAAGATAGGTAGTGTTATGTTGTAGTCAGTAGAATATATTGGGGTTTTGTAGGTTTCTATATTTGAAACCTATAGCAATTTATTGGAGCCCTATATCATTTTCCAAAGAACTCATAACAACTATATGTTTCTTATAGAATTTATCCTTGACCTCTAACAACTGCATTAAACTTATAGTAGTTGTATATATCCTATATCAACTATATTTATATAGTCTATAACATAAACCTTCAAAATATAACACATAATGTCAATCTATAAAAATTAATAGAAATATATATCATATACTTACAACCTATATAAACTATTACATTTCCTATAGTAACTACTTTTTATCCCAAATCAACTACTATACAACCCACGATTTCTTGTAGACAACCTATAGCCACTATGATACAACCCATTACTACTTGTATAAAATATGTATCAATTATGACACAACCCATAAATACTTATATACAACCTTTATTAATTTATATGTAACTCATAGCTTCTTGCAAACATCTCATAACAACTTCTAAGCAACTTAGAGATACTTGCATATAACCCATAACAACTGTACAAAACATGTAGATGTTTATGTTTAGGTGTACAAAGAATAGAATAGAAAATTATTAATTATTATTTTTGAAAAAAGTTTAAATACATTTGTTCCATTGATTATTTAACAAGTTGGTTTCCCAATCAAGGCTTTTTATTCAAAACTTGGCTAGCCAGTAAATTAGTTTTCTAAACAAGATTATCAAAAACACCCAAGAGTTTTAAATGTTGAATTTCATTTTATTTATTTTTAAAACTTTAAAATTATAATTTACCATAATATTAGTTTTTTAGTCAAAAAATTTATTCATTTCATGTCCATCCAATAAGTTAGTTTTATGGTCAATACTATGAAATGATGTTAATCCCTTATCAAAGGTTTTAGAGTATGAAATATAATTCTCATTTGGTACTTGGATATGAAATTTTGAGGGTTATATTTTGATGCAAAATTTTCATCATATATTTTTAATATATCTATATCCATGAAAAGTCTTTATTATGCAATGAGTTTCCTTATGAAGTCATGTTTTGAGAGTGGTTTCTTATATATCTTAATGTGGTAACCATTAACCAATAGAGAAAATATTAATAGGTAATTTATTCAAAGAATAAATACACCATTTGTGAATCATTTTTATATCTAATAAGGACCAATCCATCTCATTTTTATCTTCCCTTTTTATCCATTGCACTTAAAATCATAGAGTAGGGACCAATCTCCTTGTTGAAATTCATGTGCCTTGATAAACGAATCATTCCACTTGATTCATATTTGTTGAACCATTTTTATGTGTTAAAATTATTCCTTTTATATTTGATATAAGTATTTGAGTCACATAATCCTTTCTCTTTTTTTTTGTTTTTAACATGGCCATGCCTAGTTCTCAAGCAATCTTTAGAGTTTAAAGTTCAAACTCTATGGGTAAGAAAAATTTATTTCCATAAACCAGATCATATAGTTTAAGTCATTTTATGGATTTATTTTTGTATACCCATAAAACCTTTAGAAGTAATGTTTCCTAATCCCAGTAGTGCATAAATACTAGTTTTGTAATAATTTTCTCTAGTTCCCTATTTTGACATCTACTTGGCCATTATATTATGGATGGTATGGACTAGAATTATTATGTTTGATTTTATATTATTAAACAATGGATACAACCAAATAAGATGTGAATTTTTTTCTTTTATCTATAACTTTTTACCCTAGAACTTTATCTCTTGTGAAATATCTTCATAGAGGAATTATGTTATTTTATCATCACTTGAATGTGTTAGGGATCTTAGTTCTGCTAATTTTAAGAGATAATTGGTACATACCAATATGTACTCTTTATTTTTATATGGTGGATATCTCAAGCCAATAAATTCAATTCCCCATTTTTTAAAAGGTTCTAAGACCAATTGGGGTTGGGGAGGAATTTAGTCAAAACATGTGGGCTTACCCATATATTGACATATGCGACATTGTTGGGTATATGTTACAATATACTTATGTAATATGGAATAATAATAAACTATATTAAGGATATCAGAGGAAATCCCATTTTCTATGAAATTCCCCCAAAAAAATTTATCATGACATGCATGGATAATTTAAGCTAATTTTCCTCCCTTACACATTGTCGCATGACTAAGTTAAACCTAATGAAAATAGGTAACATAAAATACATGAGTATGTAATGATTATATCAACCAAGTGGTGTTTATAAAATGGTAATAAATATTGTGGGATCTAATTATAACTAGATAATTAGTGATGTCTAAAAACTAAGGAGTGTTAATAGACAAAGAAAAAATATGTTCATTAGGAAATGATTCATTTACCAATGGACTATGCTCTTTAAATTTTATTCTTGATAGAAAATTTAGACTAAATTATCCTTAGTCTATCTAAACTAATAATTTCAATTTTTTTATTATCAACAAAAATCCAATTACTCTACCATTTATTTATTGTTTATTCATTAAATACTTGATTTCAATATGGTTAGTTTGAATAAAAATAGTATATATTATTATATAGTGTATGAACTTATTGTTGGTTTGCACTATTACAAGTAATTATTATTTTTTCAAGGTGTAATTAACATTTTCTCCCTAAATATTCATGTTTATAAAGTATATATCATATTTCAAATATCCTTATTCTTATCGTAGAATAACTTTGAGTGTTGTGTTGAAAGTATTTGTATGGTTGTGGAAATGTGAATTCCAATCCAGTCCTCACAACACTATATTTGTTATTAGTATATGTTTTAGGTATTGGAATTCTATGTCACATGTATTAGTCTATTTAAAGTCAGAATATTTAGATAGTAAAACAAATAGAGGTTTTGGTATTTTACTAAATTATTTAATAAATCTATATTAATATGTAACATTTCCTAAGAAATATTGAACATCTTTTTTTTCAAGGTTGGTAGGTTTTTTATGATTTATGTTTTGGTAGAGTTTGATTTTATCCTTATTAGTTATATATGGTGTCCTATTACAATTAATTATGTTATCAACATATAATATTATCATGACTTAATGAAAACATGTTGTATTGATAAAATTGAAGAAATTTATATATATTCTTGATGGATTCTTTATATGTATCCCCATATACCATGAAATCATCCATATAAATGTCTATATAATTGTAGGACATGTAAATAAAAATTATTAAGATATACCTATTAATTTATAATAATTGGGAATAAGATTTAATACTACCATTATTGGATTCCAATCTTTTACTAATCATAATAACTGGCTCTGACTTGTTCTAGATTGTCCTTGTTATCCAACTAGTTCTCTTATTTCACTATAATTGGTGGTCTTATTCCTTATATTTTTATCCTTGAGATATTTTAGGATTTATTTATATTATTATACCTATAACATGATCCACACTTTCATTCCATATCTCAAAATATTCATTAACATGACAAACTTGATCTTATGCCTTCACTAGTTTCTCATTTAGCAACCACCATTAGCTTTCAAGACTCAAATCTTGGTTTAGTATTAAAGGAATAAAAATTTGGTTATATATATTATTTAATGACCTCATATCATTGTATTTAGTCCCTTTCAATGGATCAATCATTTTTTTCCACCCCTTTTGTATCTCAAGGTCACAATGTTTAACAAGGCTTGTAGCCCTTTCCTTAGCCATTTTCATTTTTTTTAAAAATATGTCAATATAATAGAGATATAAAAACACTTTTTAGTACCCTATATGTTATTTCAACCTCCCATGAAGTCAAAAGACTCAAATCCTTACCTATATAACACTTCTTTAAATAATTATCCCTCTTTTAGGCTTATTTAATCCTCTTTACTTGTCTCAGTCCTATAAGTACATACAAACTATAGTTTTTCACTCTAAAATAACTTTAATATATTTTTACATACTTATATGAGTAAAAATACCAAGTTTTTTATTTTTTTGATAATGGGAACTCTTTATTTTGGTTAAACGCTAATCTAGGGTTTCCTTGCTCCCTTCACAAGCTGAGAGCTTGTTAAAATCCATATATTATGTTTCCCAATGAATAAAAATGTAAAAATACCTTTAATATTTATGAATTATAATTTATAAACTTTTCCAATAATTTTAAAACCTTGAATTCATTCTTACTTGTTCACAATATGGTCAAATACAAAATTATGGGCTCATTAGATGATTATGTAAGACAAAATGGTTATCAAATGCAATGTATGAAACTCTAGTTTTCCTTTAAAAGTTGTGAGACCTTAAATATGTATGTATGATCCTATAATAACTCTATAATAAATCTAATATCCACTTTTTTATATATGTTAATTATATCTCATCAACCTTTAGGTTTCTAATGCCTGAAATAGGATTGTGATAGCGTTAGAGGCTTTGTTCATTTTCCTTGAAGTTCCAAGACTTAAATATGGTTTAATGAAAATTATATTAAATTACCCACTATGAAAAAAACTATTTATAATTATAAATTTATTCCATTTATTTAGAATAAGGTTTACTCCTTAAAGGATCGACTGTGTCAAACCACATAACTCTTATGCAGTAGGGGTCTATGATATCAACCTATAGGTGTTCAATCATACTAATACATTAACAAGATATTCATGTCATATTATTTTCTAAAACTAAATTAGTACACATCCTTTCACATATATTGATTCAAAACTCTTAACTTTATTCCATGACACTCTACATCTAGGGTTAGACTGTGTTTGCTAGGGGTCTACCTACAATAACTAGAGTTACTCCCTTTAAATAGGGTTTTGTCATTTATACCTAGAAATTTAAGCTTAATATCAACTTATTAAATATCCAAGTTAAGTAATAACCATTATTACCTATCATTTACTTGTATCTTTGGCACTATAACCTGTATGCATTACTCTATTATGACTACGAATAGAGGTTTAAAAATCATGCTTGCTTTCTTGTTTACTAAGACACTAGATAATATTTGACACCTTCACCTAACTTCATACAATGAGAACTTATTTCTTCTTTTATATAAACCATATACCAAACATTATTTCTTGTCTATGAACAATAGTCCATTGATTTAAATCTAAAATATAATACACATATCCACCTATTCATGGCCATAAGGACCTATCATGATACATAGAAATACACAATAGATTAATATGATTTATAGGACATAAATATAAAAAACTCTTATACCTTTATTCATTATATACTTTCTTGATTATAAATTATAGTCCATGAATGGACTTAATCATATTAAATGAGGATTTGGTGCATACATTTTCAGATTCTTCTCCTCCATTTTGGAGATCTCTCTCTCATATTTTTCCTAATCTCTCCTCTACACCATCTAATATCTATAAAATTACTTTTCCTCTCTATTTCAATGTAGGCTCTTGAGTTGGTTACACTAACCTCTTTTCCATATATTCCTCCTTACTCATCAACCCAATGTATGGGTGAGGGTGACTAACCCAAGACATGACTTTTCTCTCTTGACCACAACACATATGTTTGAAACAATTATTACAAGGCTTCTTGACTCTCTTACACCATCATGTTTTCATCTAACCTTCTTAGACTAGTTTTATTCTCTCCTAGGCTCTTATAAACATTGAATTTTCAAATTCCTTATTTTTTAGGGAAAACACATAGAGACCACATAAAACAACCATATGAATTAAAATTTATTCTTAAGACATAAATGGACCTCATAATTACCTTCACACACATTGGAATTAGACTTTGACTAAACTTGACCTGTTATTGACCAAAACACAAAATGATAATTATTGGTTTGATGCTCCTACATCATACTCCCTAGGAAGAGAAAATTTGAGCTTCCATATTTTTTTTTTCTTTCCAATTTATACTTTAAGGGTCTTTCATACTTGATTTATTGTTTTTCATCTTGTCTAGTTCCTTTTTCCTTGCCAAACTCTTACTTATCCTCTTCTTGGTCTTGTCTAGCTTCCTTGTACATGTATCTTCCAACTCTAGAAAGTGTTCTAACTATAGTAGATTATTATTTTATATATATTTCACTTGTTATAAGTCACTTTGAGCCTATTCATACTCAGATTCAAACCTTTTGTTTTTATTTTCCTTCCTCATGCTTGTTTCATAGCTTGTTTTCTCATCAATCTCACTTATAGCTTGCTTGTTTAGTGATTTTTCATTTTTATTAATGCTTTAATATTTTATATTATAATATAATGGCCTCTCATGAATGTCAATATGTATCATTTCTTCACCTATATTCTCTTTTTATACCTCTTATTCAAACTTCTTAACATTTTGATGCCTTTTCCTACCATTTTGCTCACTATGTAAGAGCAACTTCTTGTTATTTTCATCCATATCATAGTATAACATGACTTGCCCAATATTTGGATATCCATATCCATGATTATAAATTTTAAACTTATAATTATATTTCCCAGATTAATATATTACCTTGTCTGCTTGCTTATATGCTATTTATTTACTTTCTTGCTTGCCTATTTATACAATTTCTTGTACTTATCTTTGTTGATCCTCTCTTAATGTTTCTTGGAGTTTTTGTTTGAATTTTACCTACTTAAATTCACATTATTTCAGCCTTATATATGGAATAAACATGTCTTCTAATAGTTTCATCTCTTCTTACAACTTTTGTGCATCAATCTCTTCATATTTATCATCAAACTTTGGTCTACATTATTCTTCATTATCTTGGGCAACTTGTTATTTATCTTCTCCTTGGACTCCCTCATTTTTTAGAGTTAAATAAAATTCATTTGATTGCATACCATGATTTTTAAGAACTCTTTAAGGTGCTTCCTCCTCATCTTGCCTTGTTATACTCTCATTCATCAATGTCATTATTTATGTGCACAAGATATCTTCACTATTGGAGTCAACTTCAAACATATCATCATAAAAAATGACTTGAAAACACATTTTACAAACGTTTATCTTATATTATGAATTCATATTATTACATACATGGATGTACCTTCACTTCCTTGGATTGGTTTACATTCACCATCTCTTTTGCTTGATTTGTGGGCTTTCCATCTTCTTCAAATCCATGCTTTCTTGGAGTACACTTGAAACTTGATCTTATTTTACTCTTTTCATGCCTTTTATCACCAAATTTTTTCCTTGTACCTTCTTGGGCTACCAATTGTTCCTCATTTTATCTTTTTCATGCTTCATACCTTTGTTTGTTACAATATCAACTTGATGTGCTTTGCCTTTTGTGCTTTGTTTCCATGCTTGTGAATGTTTTTTACATGTACTTTTTCATTGTTTGACCTCTTATTTGAGGTTCATTTCCTTCTTATCATCACCTATTTGTTTCATCCACTTAGGTCATGCATATCCATGCCCTTTTTTCCTTTTAAGGGCTGAAGTTTATCATTTTTTCATTCAACCTACATATCATCCTTTTCTTCTTCATAGATGCAATAAAAGTCAACATTTAGACATTTATTTACCTCTAATGCCAACTGTTGCAATATTTTTTCTTCCTTTATGTCTTCATGGGTGACTTTCATATCCTCTTTTGGAACTAATTATTTAGTTTTAGCGACTATATATGGTAGTGCATCATATTATACCTTATTCTCTTCAATTTCATCTTTTGAAATGTCTTCAATCTCCATCATCTTGTCTTTTTAAAGAGGTTTTTTATCTTTGTCATCCTTTTTTTACTTGATGGTTAATGTATTTGGCCCACCCTTTATCAACTTTGAGTCCTCATGGTTATCCTTCTCCATTTTTTTATTCATACCTATAAACACAAACTTAAAATCAATGTTGACATAGAAAATGAGAGACCATATAGTCCCATTAAATGTCTTTGGCATAGACATCTTCCATCTTTTCTTGTCTTCATATTCATGTGCTCTTCTTGGAAATTATATATTCTTATTTTTATCTTCAATTAGAATCCTATTCTCTACCTCTCTTTCTTATTTATCTCTTGTAAACATTTCTATTCTCATTCCCTTTTGGGTTGCCCTCTTTTTCTTTTTCTCATCTTTTAACACACTCTTATTATGCCTTCTTCTCACAAGTGACTCTAGTGGACACTTTAATCTTATTCTCACATTCTAGCATATCTATTAGATTTATTATTTTCCTATGATATTCATCATGATATCTATCTTTTATATGCCTTGTCGTAATTCTCTTTTTATGTTCTCTATTTCTCTTTTTATATCCATCTCCTCCATTATTCTTTGTTTTTTAGGCCTATCTAGACCTTCCTATTAGTTATTGTATCAACATTGAATTCTATACATATATTTGGCCTTTCCTCTTATTTTACTGCTCTATATAAGATCTCTCTTATCCTTTTTGACTCTATTTTTGAGTCTTTTATCTTTCGTCTTCTCTCTTGGATCTTAAGTGCTCTTTGATCAACTTTTCTTTTCTAGTCCTTCCTTGACTAGCTTCTTGTCCTTATCAAAGGATTTTGGGGATTATTAATTATATTTTATCAATATTATTATCCTCTATGCTTACCTTAATATATCATACCTAAAATCTTATTCTCCCTCAAGTCCTTGTAAGGTGTCATCTTATACATACTTCTACCACTATGCATTTATCTAAAATCAATAAGTTATAAAGAATGTAAAACAAAATTTTACCAAATATTACCTCGAATTTATCTAATAATAAATTATGAATATACATGGGCAATAATATTTGATACTACCATTATCTAATTTCAATCTTTTACTTATCATATTACTGGCTCTGACTTGTTCTAGATTGTCCTTGATATGAAACTAGTTCTCCTCCTTTTTCACTATACTTGATGGTATTATTCCTTAGTTTTTTAGCCTTTGGATATTTTTAGATTTATTTATATTATTATAACTATCACATGATCCACACTTTCATTCCATATCTCAAAATATTCATTAACTTGACAAACTTGATCTTATGCCTTCACTAGTTTCTCATTTGGCAACCACCAATACCTTTCAAGACTCAAATCTTGGTTTAGGATTAAAAGAATAAATAGTTGGTTATAGATATTATTTAATGACATAATATAATTTTTTTAATTCCAATGGCTCAATCACTCTATTCCACCCCTTTGTATCTCAAGGTCACAATGCTTAACAAGGCTTGTAGCCCTTTCCTTGGCCCTTTGACTTTATTTTACCAAATATGTCAATCTCCTAGAGAAATAAAAACACTTTTGATCAAAATATATGTTATTTAAACTTTACATGAACTTAAAGGACCTAAATCCTTACCTATTTGACACATCCTTAAGTAATTACCCCTCTTTTAGGCCTATTTAGCCCTCTTTACTTGTCTTAGTCCTATAAGTCCATAACGAACATACATTTTCACTACAAAATCAATTGAATATATTTTAAAATAATTATATGAATATAAATACATATTTTGGTAATTTTATAAAAATGGGAACTCTTTATTTTGGCTAAACCCTAATCTAGGGTTTCTTAGCTCCCTACACAGGTCGAGAGCTTGTTAAAATCAATATCTTATGTTTCCCAATGAATAAAAAGGCCAAAATACCTTTAATAGTTTATAATTACCCTTATTAAAATTTTAAAATAATTTTAAAACCTTTAATTCACTCTTACTTGTTCATAATTTGCTCAAATATTGATTTTTGGGCTCATTAGATGACTGTGTAGGATATAATAGTTATCAAATGCAATGTATGAAACTCTTGTTTTCCTTAAAAAGTTGTGAGACCTTGAATAGGTCTAGATAATCCTCCAAGAACTATATAACAACTCTAATCTCCACTTCTTGGTATATGTTAATGAAATCTTATCAACCTTTAGGTTTCGAATGCCTCAAATAGGACTATGACAGGGTTAGAGGCTCTATTCACTCTCCTTGAAGTTCTAAGACTTAAATATGGTTTAATGAAAATTATATTCAATTAATCACTATGAAAAAAAATCTTACTAAGTCTAAATTTATTCCATTTATTGATAACAAGGTTTCCTCCTTAGAGTATTGATTGTGTCAAACCACATAACTCTTATACAAAAGGGATCTATGATATCAACCTAGAGGTGTTCAATCATACTAATCCATTAAAAATGTCTTCATTGCATATTATGTTCTAAAAATACCTTAGTCCACATCATTTCACATATATTGATTCCAAACTCTTCAATTTATTTCATGACACTCTAAATTTAGGGTTGGACTATGTTTACTAGGGGTCTACCTACAATAACTAGAGTTATTCCCTTACAATAGGGTTTTGTAATTTATACCTAGTGTTGTATGCTTAATATCAACTTATGTAATAACTAATTTAAGGAATCTCCATTCTTGCCTATCCTTTACATTTATCTTTGGAAATATAACATGTATACCTTTCTCTATTATGATTATGAATAGAGGTTTAAAACTCATGCTTGCTTTCTTATTTACTAGGACACTTAAGAATCTTTGACACCTTCACCCAACTTCTTATAATTATAACTTCTTTCTTCTTTTCTCTAAACCATATACCAAACATTATTTCTTATCTATGAACAATAGTCCATTGATTCAAACTTGCAATATAATACACATATCCACCTATTCATGGACACAAGAACCTATCATGATATTGACCTATACACAACAAATAAATATCATTCATAAGACATAAATATACACAAATTTTCTATCTTTATTCATTCTATATGTTTTTAATTACAAATTATAGTCCATGAATGGATTGAATCATCTTCAATGAGGAGTTAATGCATACATTTTTAGATTATTCTCCTTTCTTTTCAATATCTCTCTCTTATTATTATTATTATTATTATTATTATTATTATTATTATTATTATTATTATTATTATTATTATTATTATTATTTTATCTAGACCATATAACCTCTGTAAAATGACTTTTCATACACAACAAATAAATATCATTCATAAGACATAAATATACACAAATTTTCTATATTTATTCATTATATATGGTCTTGATTACAACTTATAGTCCATGAATGGATTGAATCATCTTCAATGAGGAGTTAATGCATACATTTTTAGATTATTCTCCTTTCTTTTCAATATCCCTCTCTCTTATTATTATTATTATTATTATTATTATTATTATTATTATTATTATTATTATTATTATTATTATTATTATTATTATTATTATTATTATTATTATTATTATAATATCTAAACCGTATAACCTCTATAAAATTAATTTTCCTCTCTATTTCAACATAGGCTCTTGAGTTGGTTACACCAACCCCTTTTCGATAACTACCTCCTGACTCATCAACCAAATGTATGGGTGAGGGTAACTAACTCAAGACATGAATTTTATCTCTTGAACACAACACATATGTTTAAAACACATATTAAAATGCTTATAAACTCTCTTACACCTTCATTTTTCCATCTAACCCTCTTAGACTAGTTCTATTCTCTCTTAGGCTCTTACAAACATTTGAATTTTCAAATTCCCTATTTTGGAGCAAAAAAACCTAGAGAACACATAACACAAATATATGACTTAAAATGGATTATTAAGACATAAATGGACCTCATAATTCCATTCACACACATTGACATTATATTTTGACCAAATTGGACCTACTATTGACCAAAACATAAAAATGACAAGTGTTGGCTTGTGTCTCCTACATCACCTATGAAAGGTGGAAAGATCATTAAATAACCCAAATGGGAGTAATAAATATTCATATATACCCAAAGGACATGTGAAGTTGGTCTTATCTTTATCCTTAATTTTTAATATGATCTAATTATATCCATTAAACCCATCCAAAAAGGAGAAGTATTTCTTCCCTAAAAGTGTTTCAACTACTTGTTCAATGAAAGGAAGAGGAAAGTGATATTTACTTATGATACAATAATTTACATATAAAACACATAAATACTCCATTTTATACCCTTTTTTTAATAATTATAAGTGGTTAAACCCACTAGTTATTAGAGGTGGGATAAAAAAATCCTACATCCAGGATTTTTTTTAATTTTCATTATGTCATTAACAATTAGGTTCATTTATTTATGGTTATCAGATGGGTTTGCATTATTCCATGATGTATATGTGGTGGATGCATAGGTATGGGTGTATTATTCTAATTTCATGATAGTCCCATAAAAAATAAATTGTGTACCTTTGGAACATAGTCACCAACTAGGTTTATTTTTTATGGTTCATCTTGTTATTGATATTTAGAGATCATCCAAGTAGGATATACTTATTTAGATGAGTTAACCATGGTGTCTATGATACCCAATAGAAGGCTAAGTTTGAAATGGTGGTATAAATTGATTAAAGTTTTCATTTTCCATGTGGGATCCAATGATCCTTAAATTAGAAAAATGTTTCTAAAGGGACATTATATGATTGTAATAGGTTTTTTATTTCTGATTCAATCTAATAATTATTTTTTAGGATATTCTAAATGATTGTGTCATCATATTTTTAATTTAATAGTATTTTTCATTCAATTATTATTAGGGTATATAAACTAAATTGCTTATTTTCCTCATCTTCTATCCATAAAAATTATTGTACTTCACATTAAATTTGAGTTAGTGGCTATAAAACTAATTGATTTGATATGTTTATGTTTTATATCAACATGTTCCTTGACATGTAGCTAGATAGGGTCTCCCTCATATGAGATCATAACCCCTTAAATTTAATTTTGATTATAATTACATAAATTATGCCATCCAATTCCATGACTCCATAATGATGACCAAGTCTTCTATAACCTATTCAAGTTTAACCATTGATCTATCTACCATTTATAAAATGGTGGGGGTTTAGAGAATGACTTTAAAATGATTTTTTTTGCATAGTTTATTTTGTCATCACATTAATGGCTACCCATATTTCTATTAAGGTATCTTGAATAATGGTTTCATATATGTGGACATAAACTATAGGGTTTCCTTGTTTAGATTACTTAGGTAGGCCTATATTTTCCAATATAATATCCTTAAGTTTTCCACCTAGTTATAAAATCTTGGGATCCTTCCTCTTTTAGATAAACTTCTTGAGGAATAGTTCCTATATGGCCTTAAATTAAGAAGTAACATATTTTATGGCTTGACTTATTGGGATATTGACATATAATTCTTTGAGTTTTCATAAAAAATAAAACAGGGATTATTATTCTTAATTTTAGAGGTTTAGTCTATTAGGAAAAAGAGGGGTGTTAGGCTCTCCTTGACTAGTATATGTTCTTGATTCAGGAGTGAATAATTTATTATATGGATATGGGTTAATAAAAATGTTAAGGACCTCTTTAGTAGGTTTCATCATTATGGGTATGGTGGGGTTTGGGAGAATTCATATTAAATGAAACTACAACTTCATCTACCTCCATTGAATAATCTAGGTATGTCATCATTTTCTTTAGTATATGTTATTTGAATTGACTTATTTTTGGGGTTAATTATAGGTGGGATAAGTAATTAAGGAGATATAATATTATTTGAAGTAGTATTATTTATCATTAGCATTGGTTGTTACTGTTATTGCATTTACAATAGTTGTTGGTACCCATAATTTTGGTTAAATAATTATTCATTTCCTCTTCATGGATTTTTACATTAATTAGAGGGTGGATACCATTGATATTTATAGTTTATTGGTTTCCTAATTTAGTTTTATAATTTTTTACAATTGGACTAAGCTTAAAAGAATTGATATGGCCAAGTATGGTTTTGTGGTGGAAGTTTTGGTTTTGAATCTAATGGGTAGGTTTATGGCAATTTTGAGGAGGGGAAAATTAAAATTTAAAATTAGGAGTTGAAGGGTTTTAAGATATACCTAATGTTTGACATATTTATTACAAAGGTTTTTGTTGGGCTGTGTAAAATATCTTATCTCAATTCTCCTTTGATTGTTTGAAGTTATATTGTATCAATATCCTCCTTTGTGATTATTTATACCATTATGTGGGTATTCTAAGACCTACATTCTACTTTATTTATGTGGGTACATATCTAGATCCTTATCTACCTCTTCCTATTTTATACATGTATGTAATGTATCAATTTTTGTATCCAAATGGTTGATAATATCCTACTTCATATCTTGTACTAGGATACTGAATTCCATCTATGATACCCCATTAATGGTGTTGGAGGATGATGATGGAAATGATTTTCTACTATGAGTATTATTCATTATAGACATGTATTAAATTATACATATGAGAGTGATGTCATTAAATGATATTTTTGAAACATCTCCATTTCTCATGAGATCCAATGCTTCTAAACATTCCTCAATTATTTTCATAAATATTAGTGTAATAGGCTTCACATCCATATTTTTATATGTATATTTTTGGAATATAAACACAAATACTTAAACATAGCCCTCTAGAGGCTCCTTCTCTTTTTTTGACATCTGAAATATGTCATCCATTCTTAAATATTTATCTCTATAGTAGTCCTAATATTTTGATAGAAATATGTCCCTCATATATTTCCAATATTCTACTCCAACTTCATGAATATTTGTAGGGTTTCATCATTGATATTAGTTATAAATAATTTCAAATTGTGAGTGTAATAATTATGACATAATATGTCAAACTCAAAAATTAATGTGTAAGGTCCTCACTCACCATTCCCCTGATGTTACGTAGAGATAAAATGGGAATGTTCTTTATGGGTTAATTACCAATGGGGTTTTTGATAGGAAATTAATATGTTTTGGATTCATTACCAAGGTTTTATCCTTTCATATCTTTTCATGATTACTTTAATCACTTATGCACTACTAAATTTTTAAACCCACACTTAAAATTACTTGTCAATATTCTTAGTCCAAGGTGAGTAATTAATGAGGGCTATAGGATTTATTATAAGGGAGTAAAATATTATGTATTAAGGTGATGGAGTGAAATCCTCTAGGAATTATTTTAAAAAGTCAAAAAATATGTCATCTTCCTCAACTAGGTTTATTACCATCATTTCAAACTTCATCTTTGGGGATATAAGGGTTTGGTACTCTCTTTTGGATAGAATTTTAGGTAAAGGAAAAGTGGACATAATAATAAAATCCTATGTATAATTTGTCTAATTTGGTAGTGCCATAAGGAAATCTTTATTACATGTATGAATATTTTATTTTCCCTTATCCTTAGACTACTTGATAGTTTATCCAAGACCATTTTAGTTTCTATCTTTTTTACCTCTTATAATATAATTTATTGTGATACGGGTGGATTGGATACATGTGCACTTATGTGAATTTTATTTTTTGTAGTTGATGCCTCAACTTTTACTTATGTATAAAAAATTAGTCTCTTAGGAAAAAATATACCTAAGTGATCCCTCTCATGTCACATATAATAAGTATCCCTCTCATGTTGCATACAATCAGTCAACCTTTATTTTAGATTTTTATGCCATGTCCTACACAAGGTTAGTTTTAGGTGGGAAAGAAATATTTTGATTAATATACTTTTAAAAAATTGAACTCTTAACTAAAAATAGTAATAATTATTATCAAAATCATAAATATTAATCTAGAAATCAAGAACTCTAACTCAACCTCCTAAGACAATAATTTTTTATACATATCCCTCAAAATGAAAATAAATGACAAGAAAAATCAAACCATATATTAAATTTAAGGAAACAACACACACCTATAAGCTGATAACGTCACTTGAGGGGTAATTATTTTATTTATTGATACTACCATTTTTACTAATTTTCAACATAGGGTGTGTATTTGGCAAGGTTTTTGTAGTGTATATGTGACACTAGTATTTTTTGAGAGTTAATTTTTTAAAGGTTTAATATAGGGAAACACTTGATTAAAATAAAGTAAAATGCTTTAAAGAGTGAATTAACTCACTTACATGGAAATTAAACATCAGGAAAGTAATCTAATGCTAACTTGGAAAGTTCCTCACACTATATTAAATTGAACTTGAAAAAATACAAAGTGTTAATGAAAGAGTTAAACATAATAGTATGAACATATGGTATAATTAGATAATAAAGAATGCATACACACAATTCAGAAAACTAATCTAACCTAATATATTGGATTTTTACCACAAATACTCTCAAGTGGGACCTACTTATATTGGATTTGTGTAATATTATTTTCTTATTTTTATATATAAGTACCTATAAACCATGCATATTTCATTATAAAACATGTAAAATTAGTATGATTACTATATAAAAATTACATAGTTTTCATAACATGATTCTCGAGTATTCTATCTTAGGATTTATTACTTGCTACTTGATTACATATGCCTTTTTTCCCAATATTTAAATATATAATTTAGGTTATTATTTATATATTTAAATTAAAAAATAAAGTATAAAATTACCTTATTTTTCTATAATAATTTATTAAAAATAACTTACACATTGTTGTGATAGATTTACAGCTAACAAATAGAAAACAACAACAAATAGGATGCAGGAGGAAAGAAGTTTGTTACATAATTAAAATGGTCTTAAAAGAATCATAAAATGAATAATTAACTATGATAATATTTTATAACATTGAATTTTCATTTTATTTGAATGTAGGTATTGTTGTACACCTCAGACCATGGAGGAAATCAGCTTTAAACCATCAACTAGTTTTCATAATCACAACATAGTGTTAACAATAAGAGATATAGGTTAGATTATAGTTTATATAGGTAGCTTGAATATTAAATCCATTTATATTAGTTAATTAAAATATTTATAATGGTTTGATTACCTAGTTTATATGGTTTAGTTTACCTTATTGCTATGGGTAAGTCTTTGAGTGACCCAACTATGTTATCTAGATGTTACGAGTAATTTCTCTACTTCATAATGTTTCCTTATTATCTACATGTACTAGATTAATAATAATCCAAAATATAAATGATATAATATTATTCATAAAACAAATAGTTTTAAAATAAAACATCAAAGATGTATAGAATATATGCATTCAATATTAGATAACAAAAAAGGCTTAAACAATGTAACTTTGATATTATTTTGGGATGATGAAAAGGGATAAAGAAATGATTTTTATAATATCATTTATGGATAATCTATTGGTTCATAAATTTACTTCTTATATTATCCATTCATGTTGTTACTCTTTTACATAGACTACATTATGTTTGACTATTGTGTGTGGACCTTGGCATTATTTGATTCAACATCCCCATTTATCCTTGTGACTATTTTTATGTTTGATTGCATGTGGCCCTTGGACTTATTTTTTATGACGTATTATGTCCCTTATATGTGGCCCTTGGCCTTTTGTGTCATTAACATGTTGCCTTCTTGACCTTGTTAACATTGAGTGGTGGCAAGATCTATACCATACACTTTTAGTACATACACTTATTAAATTATAATTCTACTTCATGTTTCATTGATACATATATTTATACATGACACTCATATGCCATGAATCACATATGTTACATACATTCATTGATCAATTTATACACTATTATCTTGACATATTTTACACATGTTTACATGATATTACATGATTATATATTTACACATGATATGATACAATTAACTCTTATTTTGAAATGAGTTCTTAAGAGGATACATTCCTCATCTCAAAATTTGGGAATTATAGAGGGTTGTCATAGAGACATAAGCCTTCATGAGTATAGAATCATATTAGACTATAGATGACATATATTTATAAAGGTTCACATATTATATGGTTAGGATAAATTATATATGGAACATTAATTCAAATTACAATGGCATATGTAGTCACTTTATAGAAACTTTGAGAATAAATTAATAAACACTCAGATGCATATACATGGAAATAGGCACACATTTTATAGGAATAGGAATTATGTGTCTCTATATACACATATATTTGAGATATAGGTTCTTAAACTTAGAATATTTATCTATTTAATGTTATATCAGTTGGCATAAATTTAGGGGGAATGATACTAGTTCATGGACAACACAAGAACATAGTTTATAGTTGAATGAAAAATGGTTATCATTTTACTTCAAAATGATAATATACATGGTCATCATGGATGCATGGACATTTTATATTATTTTATGTTCAAGAATTATATTTTACATTAAGTGAAACTACACAATAAAATTTGTGCTCATGATGGGGCCATGAATATTTCTCATTAACTTTAAATCATGATTTTTTTTTACATGGAGTGAGCTTGAGAAAACTCGAGTGAAACATTACAATTAAATATATAAACCATATACAATAGTTGATTTAATTTATTTTATAAAACATATCTTGATGATTCTCTCATTTACTTGTGTAGTTATTTGGGTTAATACATTGTGTACTTATCCCCACATTAATTAGGATTGGGTCATGTTGTCCACATAGCTCAATATAATACATAGATACACAATTTTGTGGTATGATCACCCAAAATATCCATGTAATTTTTTAATTAATCACAAGTTCTCATATACTTAAACAAGGAAAAATCATCTCCAAATAACTTACCAAGGAAAGTTGTCACTAACACACATGTTTTTCTATTGAGTAACCTACATAATTGTAACTTCATACCAAAGACAAAATGTGTTGTACACACTCAAGTAAATTATACTCTTTTAATCTAGAAATTACATTACTATAATTAAAAGGGGTTATTTGTACATATTATAATTTAGTATTCAATACTTGATAATGAGAAGCTTGACACACATTTACCACACATGATTTGATCACTCAAAAAAGATCCTAATCAACCATTATATCACACTTGAATGATATTTTATGAGTCAACCATTTTGTTTTGTTATTATACACCTAGAGGAATCTCATTTTCTATTTCAAACCTACTAAATTTCCTCCAAATACATCTCTAGACTCTCAAATCAGTTTATATGTATGTAGATATATTATACCATATTTATTTGGTATCACCACTTGATATTGACCTAATGTGGTTGGTGTTAACCCATTCCCAACAATGTATTATTTTAAAAATAAAACCCATCCTTAAGATCAACCCATCATCCTATAATGTGGGTTGCTTAACAAATTATTCAATTGGATCCATATATAAACAAATCTATATCTCATTCAAAATGGACTATGAACTTATCTATTATACATTTGTACACTATTACACATTGAGAAAAAAATTCTATTCTTCCCAAATTGAAAATATACCACTAGGATTAGTCATAAGACAAGTCTAAATAACTCTAAATCCAACTCAAATTAATAATTTTAAATTATCAAAGTTTAATCATTAACTACATTCATATAACAAAGGAGGATAACTACACAATCACACTAGGTGGGAGCATTACATGTGTCTTAACTTCCCTCCTTACAATATTAGATACACAGGTAGCATTCAATCATAAAATAGGTTGATTAGGTCCAATCATCCCATTTAAATTTCCATATTTTTATAGGTTTATATCCCTCATAATCACACCTAGGGTTTCAAGGTAAAGGAGACTAAGGAAGGGATATCCTCATATGCCCCCAAGTAATCTAGTAATGACTAATCATTTGAGAACTCATCCAATATCAAAAAATGTAGTGAAGCATTATTATCAATCAAATGAGAGTTTACCAATTATAAATTGGTATTATAAGTAGCTATATGAATGCATTTTTGTTTGGATCTAAAAAAATAATTTCTACTAAAAGTTCTTTGTTTGTTACTTCATGAGTTTTTTGAAAACCTCAAGCCTTGTTGATTTATATTTTTTGAAGGGGAAATAGGTTTGGTTATACCTTATCAATTTTTTCGTAATCATTGTCCTTTATATCCATGTTTTAGAAAATATCAAGTGATAAAATCATAATTTTAGGATTACAGTGGAGGAGTATTCATTAGTTATACCATTGCATAATGTTTGAAGAAAGAGTATTTATTAAACATGTATAGATAAATACTTAGTGGCTGAATTTTAGCCACACATGTAAAGTAGAAGGAATTGTTTACATTTCATGTATATAAGGATGTCCTAATAAAATGTTTTAATTTAAATAATTTGGCATAACTTGGTATAAAGTAGGTAATGTACGGGATCCCATAGTAATATGCAATGTTAGCTTCACCTATAAATTTCATGACATATTATCAAATACCTTTATGCTCATAGTTGAGGATTCCAATTATTTATCCCCAATGCCAAGTAAGGAAATAAATGATATACTAAAAATGTTGAGTCCTAAACCATTATCCACAAGTATTCTCTTAAAAAATTTATTAAAAACACATACATGGATGTATAATGGTAAACAATGATTTATAATATGTTGAGAAGGTAGATCATATTTTAAGGAGATATTATTTAACATCCATTTGATGAATCGTATCATGTAGGACACAATGGTGGCTCCACATTGTTTGGTAAGATGTTCATGTGTAATGCATCCAAAATAACATCTTTGTAATGAGAAGATTTGTGTAATAAATCCAAGAGTGAAAAAAATTAAAATAAATCATTGGAGTGGTTGGTAAGATTGCATGGATAAATGGGTTGTTTCATGCATTCCCTATTATTTTTATTAGTGATAGGTATGAGTTCATTTTAAATACTATAAGATCAAGGGGTATGTACATACATCCACGTTAAAGCCATTGAATTTTTGACTAGATTTGATTATAGTTTTAATGTATGTAGCCATGTATGCAATATAACAAGTAATGAATATCATTAGGTATTGGGTAATGAAACAATTGGTAGATTCATCCATATTTGACATGATTAATTATTTTAAAATATATGAAAATATGATTTTTAAGAGTTTTAAAAGTTTAGAAATCATAAATCAAGAAACCCTAAGACAAACTAGGGTTTTCATAATGAGATATAGAGGTCAGGTTCACCAAATGTTTAACCATTTTTAGAATATGTGTGTAGGGTTAAGGGGGTATAATAGATTATACATAATTATTAATAAATCTAATATAGATCAAGATAATTAATTTAAAACTCATATAATTTAATATTCTAAATTAATGTTTTAATTTATGTTAAATATAAAAAGTACTTTAAAAATATTAGTTTGATTACATAAACATGAAAAATATAAAACACTTAGTTTATCTAAAAATACATGTGTAGATATAATATGTACATACGTGTAAATAGGAAATGACAAGATTAGGTGTTTCAATTAATTTTCACTCATTTCTAAATTTGGAAGTAAAGTAATGAAACTAGTAACAAGGTATGTAGAAGAATACCTGGTAAAATGCATGCATGAATCTATATGATAGTGGGAACTCCTCTTTGGCTAGGAAGGAATAACATATAGGTAATAAAAATTCTCAAAAAAGGTTTGTTAGATGGATGGTTGAGTGGATTACCTAGCGTGAGCTAGATCCAAGAAGCATAGTATATACTAAGAGGATGTCAATCCATTGTTATAACAATTAAGCTGATAGAAATAAAAAGAAAGGATACTTGCATTCAATGATATGAAAGTAAATATGTGTAAGAAAGAGAAAGTAAATTCTTTTTTAAATAAAATAACTAAAAATAGTAAAATTAGGTCAATGTTTATGCTAAAATCGTCAAGGTCTGGTTCAAAAAATCAAAAAGGTTACTATTATTAGGCAAAAATAGATAAAAGTGGGTTTGATTGAGGGTAAGGGGCTCAAAATAGCTTGTTGGATTTTTTTACCACATTGACTAGTGATGGTTAGGTTAACTAGTTGTGGTTGGTGTAACTAGAGATGGTTGGGTAATTAGTGATGGTTGAAGTAACCATCAGTGATTGGGCTAAATGTCAATGGTTGTCAGTGTGTTCTAGGAGGATATTGAAGTAGAGCTGTAAAATAATGAATAAGAAAGTGGGGGTTTTGATATAGGTCTATGTGAGGGATAATAAGGTGTCAATGGGTCTGGTTAGGGTAGGGAGGTTAAGAATAAGATGAATCAATGACAACAAGCATAAGATACCTATAACTTGATGGTGGAGGGTTGTGACAATTTGACTAGAGTGATGGTACTTCAGAATTTAAAAGTGATGCAGATAGAGGTTTAGCTCTCCAATGTTGTTGCTTTCTTTTTGAAGGGATACTATATACATGTACAATAAAATACAATAACCTAGATATGAATTCATTTGTGGATCCATTTGCCTTCATCCTCTTCTCCTTTTATAGGATGAAGTTACTAATTAGAATGGAGGAAGTTACTAATTTGATAGGGGGATAAAGATGCTAAATAAGAATGTTTTAAATATGATTTACTTCACACAAGGAAGTTACTAATTTTTGTAATGTTATCTTACACAAATTTTGAAGTTACTTTAAAGTAAGCTTATGGTCTTGACTAGCAAAAATCAGGATAACTATCATCGGTTAGGCTGATCGAGGGATTATGGATCAAATATGGATAGATGGATTTAAAAGTTAAGTCAATGGTAAAGGTGTGAAATGAGTTATCTAGATGATTAGCTAATATGATGATCAAATGTGGGTCT
This sequence comes from Torreya grandis, assembly GCA_037957365.1. NCBI lineage: Eukaryota > Viridiplantae > Streptophyta > Pinopsida > Cupressales > Taxaceae > Torreya > Torreya grandis. Next base: position 4,712,284 of record JARHVA010000132.1, read on the forward strand.
ATAGTGGTTTGACATCAATAAGTAGCCAAGGTATAGTTTTTGAGTGTCTATATTTTCCCCCTTTTTGTTATGCAGCTTTGGTTTGATAAGCCACAAAATAAAAATGAATAGTTTACTAGTCAAGGTTTGAATTCCCCAGGTATGGGAGGAGGTGTTCCCCCTCAAACTAGAAATTGATGAGGTGAAATCAAAATGAGGTTGGGGTTTTATAAATGTTGAATGGGTGATCACAAGGTTGGTGACATGATAGGGTTGGGTATGTGAGACAAAAAAATGCAGATAAAAGGTGACTAAAAGTGAGTTAAGATCATGAAAAGACTAAAGTTATCAATACTGGTAAAACTAAGGTCGATGTTAGAGGGACCTATGATAGGGGTGATCGATCCATAACATTGGTCATAGATAATTTGGTTAGGCCTATCAAGCCATATAGATAGGGTTGGTGTTGGTCATAAGTATCTTAGGTAGGAAGTGCTCCCACGAAACAACATAATAGGTTGGGTCATGCATGAGATGGTGTAAAGTTCAAAAGTTTAACATAGTAAGGTTGGTTAGTATGGTCAAAATGACCATGGCAAAGTCATCACAAAACATGCAAATGAATGGGACCAAAAGATACCAATATTGAGTTTGGCATGGTGAAAGTGTGGGTTGATTTGGTATGGGTTGGAATGGGATGGCCAAGTTAACTCTAGATACACTAGGCAAATGGATATTGCCTACATAGTTCTATGGACAAGAATCCAAAAAGAGCTTAAGGCTGAATGTAGTTCTCAAAAGGTAATATTTTTAAGCTAGGGGTCTTGGTGATAAAGTGGGCCAAAAGACTAAGGGACCCAACTAGTGATGATTATGATGGCCCTTAGGATTGACTGGTGATGGTTACCCCTGATCGAAAATGGTTAAAAAAAACCATAAAAATCTGAAATGTAAAAAGAAAATGGTAAATCATTTTTACCATTTTGACTTGTGATTATGGATTATGTGATCTAAGTGTTTTATCATATTGGTGACTTATCATGGAGTGTTTTGAGGTAGATAATTGTGAGTGGGTGAGTGTTCTAGTTGATTGGATCGTTGACTAGATGGAGGGTAGATAAGGGTGTAGTTGAGTAGTGACACAAGGACTCTGACCATGGTAATGATCATGGAATGAGGTAAGAATTGTTTTAAAATTGATGGTATATGTAAATTTGACTAATGTTTCATGTGAATTTAATAGGAATAGGGTTGGGTTATAGTTATAGGTAGGGTTTTAGGGAGAATAATGTCCTAGGATTAGGTTTTGTTAGTTTTTTATGGATAAAAGTGATAAGGGAAGGATATGTTCAGTTGTGATTGGGTGGGAGAATAGGTCTAGGTAATTTTTTAAAGAAAAATAGGGTTGGGTGGAGATGAAAGAGGTCATAGGTTTGAGGTACATGCCACTGACAGTCACACACAGTGATTGATGGTAGTTCAACCTAATCGATTCTAGTCTAACTTGGGAGGAAAAGGTTCCTAAGGGAATTATTGATGGTTCAAGAAACCCCTAGTGATAGAAGTGTGTTAGGGGGAGTTTGGGGATAGTTTAATGGTGTTTTAAAAGTGTTCAATTTTTTTAGAAAATATTAGTCATAAAGGTTTGAAATGCTGAAAATAAGATGTGAGGGTGTCATGTAGGTCAATGAAAGCTATACAAAGGATGGAGAGGATTAGAGAGAGAAGGATGTAAGTTTTAAAATGGGGAAAAATAAATGTAGGGGTGTGTATTGAGTGTGAAAGGTAAGTTAGAGTTAAATAAGTTGTAGGTGGATAGTGAATTTATTTTTGGTATTATAATGTGATTATTTTGCCGGCTCATGATCAGATTCAGATGAGGGACTGAGTCCCATAGATCTTTGATAATGTTTGAGACAAGATGATATCATAGGAGTGGAGGCACATGGATATAGTTATTGTAGGGGCTGTGATACATTATCAGCACTTACCATGGGATGAAGCTATGATCATTGCACTCATTGAGAGATGGGACCCAATGATGAACACATTTATGTTGTTGACTAGTGAGATGACCATCTTATTGGAGGATGTGATGAGTATCACACAAATACCCATCTTAGGGGAGCCTATTTATCATATTGAAAGTGAGGATAGAGACTATTATATGGATCTTATATATAAAGCTAATCAGGATCATGTTTGGTGGTATGCAAGTGGACTCAGGATTGGGCCAATGTCCCAGAGGGCCCCAGAGGATAGATGTCTTCTAATAATGATGATGATGGTAGTGACATGTTTTAATTTTCTAGATTTAATTCATGGCTAGTTTCCAGACCTATTATTGGTTTTATTACTGGAGATGCTACTTGAGAAGACCATATTTGGATGGGCCCCAGTATTATTAGTCCATATATATAGTCAGCTCTAAGCCTTTTAGGCACACATATAGTATGGTATTAGTGTTGGTTTCATGTTGTAATACTAGGCATTTGAGCACAATCATGTTGTGAGATCATTGAGGGTACCATAGTAGGGGTTCACTCAAGTAGCCTTTCTAGTGGGTTTCATGTAATGGAGATATATTGATGTATTGATAGGTGTTAGGGGAGGACCTAGAGGTATCAAGTGGTTTAGGGATGCATTGAAGGGTTTGGTGGTGGGAGATGTTATATATAGGCCATATGTAGAATGGCCTAGGCACAGGTACCACACATTACCACTCCATAATTAGTGTTAGATACATGGGAGATGAGATGGGGAGATTGAGTTGATCCCATTAAACTGAGTGCAAAGATAGTTTGGACTAGTGTAGGGGATCCCCCTAATTTTCCAAGATACAAGAGAGTGGATGTTGAGTACCCACTCCCAGATCCATGGCCATAAGAAGTTGTCTTTAATTTTGAGGAGTTCTTAATGAGGGTGGATATAGATGATGTAGGGATTATTGATGGTTATGTAGAATGGTTTTAGGTTAGGTATGCAGTAATAGATTTTGGATGGGGTGATGAGGGCCAACAACCCATAGATGTGGATCTATCACAAGTTTAGGGTAGAGGGTAGGATAGATAGGTAGTAGAAACACTTGTAGTGGCCTAGGCCTGGGTGACTAGATTACATGGACAGGTTACTACTTTATAGGTGTAGATAGTCACTCTTAGGGTTAGGTTGTTACTTTGATTGGTGAGCAAGATCAGATGTAGGTCTCTTTGGGGCTAGTGACTCAGGAAAGAGATTCATTGAGATAGAGAGTAGAGGTAGCCATAGCAATAATAGGATAACCACCTAACATAGTTATAAGGACATGGTACTTAGCCACTATTGAGGAGCTTAGATATTACAAGGTGATGGTATTAGCCTATCTTTCAAAGGAAATGTGTTATGGGGAGTATAGGGCTAGCTTGGTAGTGGGTCCATCAATATCTACTCAAAGATAGTGGGCCTCGATAGTTGGATAGGCATGGATGCTAGAAGGGCCACCACCAAGTGGTAGTGTAAGTCCAAGTCTAGATGGTTTAAGTGGCAATTGTGCATGTGGTAGTGGTCCTAGTGCCCTAAAGGCTTGATAGATGAGATTTTATGATGTTTATATGATTTGTATTTTGATATAGTCTATCATGCCAATGACATGAGATGTATATGAGAGAGATATTTGATATATAATGACATATTGCTATATCGATGTATATGATGATTTTTTTAATTATGTACATGATGTTTCATGGATGAGATAATGATGTATTGTTAAGAATGGGATATACTAAGAGGGGGGGTGAATCAGTATATCATATATCTTATAAAAATTTCCCTTAATCAAATTCCACTTAACTAAACATTCAAGATATGCAATAAAACTAAAACAATAAACACCACACAAGATAGAGATAGACACTAGATATAACATGGAAACCCAATGTGGGAAAAGCCATGGAGAACAATCTCAAGTATATGAATGAGCACCAACTCAAACAATAATCTTAATCACCAACTTTTAGGAGCACCAACCCCTTTACTGAGCACCAACACATCAACTATTCATGAGCACCAACCCACAGGTGCACCAACCCCTTTGCTAAGCACAAACATAGAAAAAATTCATGAGCACCAACCCACAAGAGCACCAACCCCTTTGTTGAGCACCAACACAACAAAAATTCATGAGTACCAACCCCTTTATTGAGCACTAACACATGAACAATTCATGAGCACCAACCCCTTTGCTAAGCACCAACATAGCAACAATTCATGATCACCAACCCACATGAGCACCAACCCCTTTGTGTATACCACACAACTATATATCAATGTTTTTATCTCAATAAATGATATTTCATTACAATATCTCTTTCCTCTCTCACCTTTGCTCTTCTAAGTTAGATATAACAAATAAAAATCATACTCATCTCTCCCATTGCTCTTCTAAGCTAGATACTACAATATCAAATAAAACTCTATCACACACATTACAAATGGATTCTCAAGCCTTTATTTATATCTTTCCAAATTACCTTTGGCCTTCCCCCTTTGTGACCCTTCAATCCTCATGGAAAATGGTGCCAAACTTGCATGACCCTTCATATCCTTGCCTTTAAAAGTCATGTGGTGACCCTTCATGACAAAAAAAGTCCTTCCATCTTTTGTCTTTACCTTGGTGACTTTTTGTATTCCTCAAAGTGTCCCTTCATGATAAATTGTGCCCTTCCTCTTTTGTCTTCACTTGGTGACTCTTGGAATTCCCCAAGATGACTCTTCATGGGAAAATGCATCCCATTCTTCTTTTGTCTTTACCCCGTGACTCTTTGACTTCTCCATGGGCCCTTATTTTGTCTTATATGCAACCAAAAATATATTCATTAATATTAAATAAATATTAACACACATTAGCTAAGATATAACTATTATAAACATCATTAAATGCAATGGGGCCATTATCACCAATAAAGCTAGACCTTTGACATCAATGACAATATTCCAACATGTATTATGTTTATGGTGATTATTTTTTTATGGATATGAATGGGGATGATACATATGATGTTACATAATTAGTGTAGGTATTTTTGGATGGATACGATGGTGATTATTTGTGTTTATGATGATGTGTTTGACGAAGATATTTGTTGCTTTTTTTGGTTATGAGATGATTATGGCAATGTGGTTAGATATGATGACCATGTAAAAATATTACACATATATAGATAATGTGGTAATTTTGTACATAGATTAGATGATATTTTTTAGATATGATGTTTATAAATCTATAATGTTATAATGGTATGTTTTGAATGGTTACAATTTTATGGTCCTTGATGTTTTGTTTATGGATAGGTTATGGGTTCCATTTATATTTTCCTTGTTTCTAGTGCATAATGTCATGATTGTGTTAATGGGATGAAAAAACATAAATTATATATAGAAAACAAACTAAACATGAGACATATGACCACATGAAATAACAAATAAAGCAAAATAAAAAGGCATGATGTTTCTAGTTGGCAAGGATGTATCAATGAGAAACCATAGTTGGATTGACTTATGGAAAATAAACCTATCAAATGCTTTACAAAAGCATGCTTTGATTGATAAAGAGGGTGTCTTGATCACAATGTATTAATTAAGCTCATAATCCCTTGAGGAGAGGTGTGGAAGGAAAGTAGGTGATAAGTAGATAGTTAAATGGGAGACTAGTGAAATGGTAGCCTAATGTGAGTTAGCTTGCCCCTTCTATAAGTGACCAAAGAAATGTAATAGACAAGTTCATCCCTTAATATGAGATGAAGACTAATCAATTGAAGAAGTATACCAATGCCATATATAGGAGCTGATTATAATTTAATGGGATAATGTATAGACTAATCGATGTAGGAAGTCTACAAATGGCACTTATAAGAGTCAATTGCAGATTACTTTGTTGAATTTTTACATAGGATTGTTTGTTGTTCTTGTTAGTTTGATAAGCTATTAAAGTTGATTGATGTGGGAAGATTCAAATGATTATTCCATAGCCATCCTTCAAGGGAGTGGTCTAGGATGGTATTAAGTAGCTATCCTTCAAGGGAGCAGTCTATTTTCAAGAAACTTTTAACTATTAGGTAATTGTCCTTCAAGGGAGTAGTTTGTAATGTAAGTGATATGTGTGTTGGGTAGCTATCCTTCAAGGGAGTAGTCTACAATGAAAATAATATTTTGAATTCATTTTAGATGTGGAAAAGTCTATTTAGGATTCAAAATTTGACCTTTATGGAGCCAAAGTTTGAGCACAAAAGGTTAATGTTAAATGGGGAAAGTGGTTTGAGAGATAATTGACCATGGGATTCAATCTAATTAAAGTCAAAAAAGTATCCATCAAAATCATGCCATGGGTAGATTCATGGTGCCCATGCTTATGATTAGGTCATAACTATGAATTATAATCACATGGTTCTATGTTGTAACCAATTGTTCTCAAAAGAATTAGGGATGTGAAAGGTAGTCAAAATATCATGAACCAAAAGATGAGCTTAAGTTAGATATTACAATGAGTTTTAACCCTATTTCAATAATAAAAAAGACACAAATGTGAAGCATTGATAGGCTTAGGTTCTAGTTTTCCCTTGATAAAGGACAAATGATAAGCTTCTAATTCATACTTATGGGTTATGATGTAAGATCTAGTCCAATTAAAAGCAAACTTGCCTATTTTTCTTTTCTCCATATTAGTTACATGTTGGTTTTCTTTGAGGATGAGGTCTTCAATTTTGAACTCTCACTCTTTTAGCTATTTTTGGTATGCATGTTTGATCTGTTCTTGATAGACATGAAGATTATTAAGGGATGTAAGGTAATTTTTATCAAGGAGTACAAGATGTGCGAGGCATTCTTGATGATAGTAACTCTCAAACAATATTTCATGTAAAGATATGTGAAGGGATGGAATTTGGACTTCAAGAGGCAAGAATACCTTAGATCCAAAGATGAGAGAGAAATGGGTATCACCTATATATGTTTTAATGGTAATGTGATATGCCCATAAAGTGAAGGGGATATGCACATGACAATCCTTACCAAAAGCACTTGCTACTTTGGTGATCATCTTGATGAGATTTTTGTTCAAGGCTTTTACCTATCTATTGAATTATGGATGATAAGGTGATGAGAAGCTTAAATTGATGCAAAAGCATTGAAAATACATTTGAATTTTTGATTCTTATAATATCTTCCATTATTGGTGATGATCTTATGGGGAACACCGAAGTGGTAGATGATATGGTGATTGATGAAGTCAATAATTGTTTTAGCTTTAGTGGATATAAGGGGGATGGATTCCAACCATTTGGTGAAATATTTGGTAGTAGTAATGATATATTGGTGTCATTGTGAATAATAGGGTTTGATTTCACCAATAAGGTTAAGACCCCATTTTCAAAAGGGCCAATAATCTATAGATACTTAAAGGCCATGAAGAGGTGCATGATGTAGATTAACATGTTAATTACATTTGAAACACTTATTTACATATTTGAAATAGTCTGTATTGAGGGTGGACCAATAATAACTAAGGTGAAGGATACATTTGGTAATAACTAGGCCATTAAAGTGTCCCCCATAGATTTCATCATGCATTTCTTTAATGGCATGAAAATTTTCATGGCTATGCAAGCAACAAAGAAGGAGGCCATCAAAGTTAAATTTTTCAAGGATTCCCCCTAGTATGGTGTAATGAGAGGTACTTTGAACAAATTCTCTTCGGCATTCTTTGAAAGGTTTGGAGGAATGATGCCAAGGTTAAGGTAGTCAAAAGCTTGATGGTACCAAATGTTAGAAGGAGACATCTCCACACTATAAATGATAGGGAGATCAGAACTAATATACAAGGGTGTGATAAAATAGTGGATAGTGATGAATACTTTAGATTTAATAGGTTGAGATGGAATTTGGGAAGTAAGGGAGGCCATTATGTCCATGAATTAATTGGTAGATAAAAGAATGGATTGGATAATTTAATGATTGAATGATGCCAAGAGTATGTCTACCAGTTGTTTTTATTTCAGTAGCACATCATGATTACATTGATAATATCTTTTGACTTGAGTGATGACCAAGTGGGAGTCACCAAAGATACTAATTATTTTGACCCCTAAGGTTAGAGGCCACACTATTGGTGCATTTAAAGTCAATTTTAAATGAAAGGGGAAGAGGTTCACCATTGATGTGAATGAGGATAATTATGGGACCCCCACCATATTGGCATTTAGAGCCATAAAAAAACATTGTCATTTGGTAGGTGGGTTCTTCCTAAGATAGAGCTGTGATAGACTTGTCTGGAAGGGCAAGAGGAAGGGGTTGATTTTTGGGTAGAGGTGCTTTAGATAATTGGTCAGTAATGACCTACCCCTTAATATAATTTTGCAAAAGGAACTTAAGATCAAATTTAGCTAGAAGCATGAGCCACATAACCATATGTTGGTTTTGATATGGCTTAGGGTGCATGAACTTGAGGGGGTTAGTGTTAGTGATAACATAGGTTTTATGATTAAGAAGATAGTGATAGAGTTTGGAGGCCACTAAAAATAAGGTGAGAGAGTTTTTTAGGATAGGCATACTGAGTTTCATAGTTGATAAGTGTGTCACTAATGTAATAGATGATAACCTATTTATTCTATTCATCATAATGAGTGATCATGGCCCCTAGGGAATGGTCAATGGTATATATGTATATAGGTAATAGGGTTAGTCTTCCTTAGGAGGGGTGAGAACAAGTGGAGAGATAAGATAATCCTTGATTGAATCAAAGCCTTTTGGCATTCCTTGGTCCACTTAAAATAAGTGTCCTTTTTTAGGAGGTGGTGGAAGGGATAGCTAAGAGATAAAATGATGGATAGATTGAAGTTTTCCCTGCAAGCTACAGAGTTTCATAAGGTTAGTAAGAGGAGGCATCTCCAAAATTGCTCTAAATTTAGTGGGGTCTATTTAAAATCCACATAGAGAGATGATGAACCCAAGAAGCTTACCTGCTAAGACCTCAAAAATTCACTTCTTAGGGTTAAGCCTAACATGATAATGAATTAGGTGATCAAATATGATGGAAAGAACATCTAGGTGATCCTTGTGGTGTTTGGATTTCCCAAAGAGATCATCCACATAGTCCTCTATGATTTTATGGATGAGATCATGAAAGATGTAGGTCATGGTCCACTAATAGGTTGATCTAGCATTCTTTAATCCAAAGGGCATGACTCTATAATAGAAGGTACCCCATGGGATGATAAAGGAAGTTTTCTATTGATATTTGGGGGTAATAAAGATCTAGTTATATCTTGAGAAGCCATCCACGAGAGATAACATTTCATGATCAGCTGTAAGATCAACAAGCTAGTTGATGTTGGGTAGAGGTATGTTGTCCTTAGGGTAAGTAAGATTGAGGTCATGAAAGTTGATGCAAAATCAAAATATTCCTATGGGTTTGATGATAGGATAGATGTTAGAAACCCATTTTGGGTAGTCAATGGGTTAGATGAAGTTGATGGATAAGAGACTTTAAATCTCTTCTTTGACCGAGAGGCATATGTGAGGATGCATTCTATGAAGCTTTTACTAAACTAGCTTTAGCTTAAGATGAGTGAAAATGTTGTGGAGGGTGATATAAGGGTTAATCTTGGGCATACCCTGATAGTACCATGCAAATTCTATGCTATAGTCTCAAAGAAAAGAAGGGCAATCTTGTATCTAGATGTAATTTAAGGATTGACCAATTTTGATAATGTGGGGGTTATCCTATGTTCCTAAGTTAAAATCAATGTTGATTCATTTACCATGTGTTGGTTCTTAGGAGGTAGATATTTATGGATAGGAGAATCCTCAACACCAATGTAGTTGATAATGGAATCATCATCTTGATGTTGGATGGGGTTAATAGTAGGTGAATTACATTCAATTGTTTTGTGACGGATAAGAGGGAAAAATTTAGTTTGGCAATCATTTTGGTAATTAAAGAGGCCCAAACTACTGGTATTGATTAAAAAAAGTTGGAAGGGATGATATCAGAGTATTTTAACTTTAGGGAAAGTGGGGTTGAGGAGGATGGAAGATATTTGTCAATGGTAGTGATGGGTTTTAGTGAGGTGGGTTCTTCTAGTGGTACAAACCTAAGGCCAAAGAACTCACAAGGTTTTAGAGTTTTGATGATTTGTAAATCACAAGGTCTTTATTCATAAAGGCCAAGAGAAAACCCATTTCAAGCACACTGATAAAGATAAGCTTTGGCAAAGGCTAGTTTATCTAAGTAGGAAAAATTGGCTATGAATGGTTAGATGAATGGGATAGTGGTAGGACTGATAAGTGGCTAATCAAGTCCCCCATAGAAAAAAATTGTTTGATTGTTAAGGAGCCCAAAAGGGACCATGGTTCTAATATTATGATCATAAGAAGGGTCATAATTGAGATTCCCATACTCTTATAGAGTAGGGAAAGTATCTAAGGCTAAAAGGTGATATTATACAAGGGAGAGACATTTAAATATGGATTACAAGGGGTCCTTGACTAGAATTTGGGATGATGAAATGGTTGAGATATTTGACACTTCATCAATGGTATAAGTGGAAGTGTTGATGGTTTTGGTTGGTGGGGTGGTTTCATTAAAAGTTGGTGTTAAGGAAGATGAAGGGGGAATGAGAATGACATTAGGTTGGTATATCATATTACAAGAGGTAAAGGGATTAGATTCAACTTTTATGGTAGAAACTTTTCTTTCATGCTCAAATTTGATGCAATGGTGTAAGTTGGAAGGGATGTAACCCATAGCATGAATCTAAGGGTGTCTAAGTAACACATTGTATTATAATCTACCCTCTATAACATTAAATAATTTGGGAATGTTGTGAGGCCATAATCATATATGTAAGATAACATTCCTTAAGTTAGTGACCATGGTATCATTAAATGAGTGAAGGAATACTTTACTTTTAGACATGATATTTTTTTGTAACTGATGTTGGTCATATGCATGGGAGGAGATAATGTTGATGCTAGCTCTTCCATTAATCATAACCCTTTTGATGTGGGTTTTTATTGATGTATGTAGTAATAAGGGTATTTTGAAATCCTAAAAGGTAATAAGGGATAAAAGTTGGAGCCATCCAACCAATGGTATAAGAGGTTGAGGATCATTTAGCTAAACCTTAATAGATTCTAGAGCCTCGATTAGTGCCTAGTGATGGTGAGGGGAAGTGTTGATTAATTCATAAAGGATCATTCTCACTAGTGTTTGATGAAGTTGTGTCAACACTAAGCACTATAAGAACATGAAAGGGTTGGAGGGAGAACCTCCCAAAATGGATACTTTAGGCTTATATGGTTGTGAAGCTGAGGGTAGAGATGGTTGGGTTTGGTTTTTGGTTTGACGGGTTGATGGATAAGTCCATAGAATGGAGACTTTGGCTTGTCCCTTATCTTTTTATTAGGATTGGGACCATGTAACCACATGAATAGTATGGATGAGGGTGTTTTTTGGGTTTGATGCTTGCTTCAATTCTTCCTTCTCATCCCTAGGTAGGAGAGGGAGAGTTGGTAAAGGTTAGGTGGGTTGGGTTGATGGAAATATTGGTAATGGGGGTAAAAAAGGTTCATTTGATAGCAGATCATCCTCATCATATAGGCTATGAATAAACAATTAGAGAGATTTTCATTTCTCCATGTCATGTCCTAGTGACCTATGGTATGCACAGATCAAATTATCATTGAATCAGGAGGGTTTAGGGCATGAAGGGTCAAAAGGTTTGATTAGAGGCAAGGTAATAAAAGAGGTTTAAAACAACCTTTAAAAAATAGTTGAACAAGATTTAATCAAAGGTGTTGGCGGTAATGGGTTTTTGGATTTAGGAGCAGTAACATTCTCAGGCGTAGGTTTTATTATGGAATTTGGAGTTAGAGGATTGATTTTGGTTAGTAGTTTTGGTTGGGTTTTCTTGGTTATGGTTGTTTTAGAGGTTAAATAATTAGATGTGAAGGATTTAGATGATGAAGGTTTAGCTATAGGTGGGAAAGTAGAGGCAGATAAGCTGGTTAAAAATGATGGAGAACTAGAGGGTTTAATGGGTGTAGGTGGAGGAAGAGGGTATGGTTTCTTAAAAGAATAATAGGTAACTATAATGGTGGAAAGATGGGGTCCTAAGATGGAAGGTAAATGGGAAAGAGGTGGTATGGGTCTAGTTTGAGGAAGAGGTTTAGGTATTTCTCACTTATTAGCTAGTTTAGTAAGAGGTTTCTTTAGTGGATTAGATGGAGTCAAGTCTAAACTCAAAGGGGGATGGGCAAGACTAGGTTTGGGGAGAATCCCTAAGTTATTGATTAGTTTCATTAAATATACATAAGGTGATTTGGTGATTTTAGATGGGGTGGTTGGGATGGTTGACTTATTGTTTTGGAAGAGATATTCAATGAAGAGGTAATAATGGGTTTAAGGGTGGATTCAAGTGAAGTTAAGGATTTAAATTTGTTTTGGTAACAGATTCCAAGATGATGCCAAAAGATGGCTCTATCAAAGTTGGGTTGTGAAGTGAATTTTAGGCTTTGGACTAGTCTAGAAAAGGGCTTATAAATAGGTTTAGTTCCTTGGTTATCGGTTTCACAACTTAAGCCCTTTGATAGAGAAGAAGGAATGGTTTTTTCATTATGGTCTTGGATATAAGGTTTCAAAATTTATGGTTGGATATATAAGGTAATCTCCACTTTTGGGATAGTTTTCAAAAGGAGAGCAGAGGGTTGTATGATAGAGGAGGGTTGTTTGGTGCCCTTAAGTGAAATAACAAACATAGTTACTACCCTTGTTTGGGTATCCAAAGGAATAGAGGGTAGTCATACCACTTGAATGGGTGGATTAGAAGAAAAAGGGGTAGTTAAATCAATGGTTTCCTCCTTTGATACTTTCACCAAAGGCAAGGTAGTTAAAGACAAGGTATCATTAAATGAAGAGAGAGGGGTGACTGATTCTTACATTTGTGTATCCAAAGGAATAGGTGATGAGTTAATTATTTCTACTTAGGAGATTGAGGTAATGGTTTCTTCAATAATGGGCTTGTTATTAATGGCATTAATTGCATGTGCCTCATGAGATTGAGATGATTCAAGTTTATTGTCATGGTGTTGTGTAGAAGGAGCATTATTGGGAAAAGGCTTATATAAAATGTCAAGGGGCTTATTAAGAGGTACATTGGGATTATCAAATGAAATTTCTCCATTATCAATAGAATTTTGGACAAGACTTTTGGAGGTATTACATCTATAATGTCATGTCTTACAACATGAGGGAAGGCACAATAGTTATTTTAATTATACCACCTAGGTATGGGGTGAGAAGAGTCAAATTGTTAGGGTAGAGTGATTGGTGGAAGTTGGATGAAGTTGTCTTTAAGCAATTTATCCAAAAATGATGCATATGATTCTTAAATGGGAGTATATTTTCTTGAAGGATCTCAGTTTTGGTTTCAATTTTGTTTCTAAGGAGAGTTCAAAGAATTGGTTCAAGGTCATTGGTTGATAGTTAGAGGTGAAGTGGTTTTTATAACAACTAAGTTTGTAGATACTTTTGCCTTGGTATTAGATTGGTTAGTGGTTTTTGTAAAGGAAGGGTCATTGGATTTAAAACTAGAACTTTTGTTTTGTAATTTCAATTTCCCTTCATTAATTGACCAATTTTCAAGTTTTCATGCCATGGTGAATGCCTCATCAAAAGCTCAAAAGGTTTGAAATTTAAGAGTGGGGTTGATATGTTTGGCACAACCCTAAGATAAAATTTCAATTAGTTTGGGTTTGGGTAAGGAAAAATAGAGTTTGTTAATGAGACCTCTCCATCTAGTAAAGAAATTAGTAATTGAGTCATCATCTAATTGCTTAATGGAATAGAGGTTAATAATAGAAACCTTTTTAGATATATTTACTAAAAAGTGTTCTAAAAATATTTTCACTAGTTGATAAAAAGAAAAGATGGAGTGCATTAGAAGAACACTATACTAATCAAGGATAGGTCTGGATAAAGACATGGGGAAAGTTAAAAGAAGGAGAGCATCATCATATGTGATTAACTATCAAGAATGATGGAATGATCTCAAATGTTGTTGGGGGTCCTCCTTACCTTGAAATTTTGATAACTTGGGTAATTCACACTGAGGAGGATAAGCATGGATAGGGATGAATGGATGAATTGGTTTGTTACAAATTTGATCATAGGATAAAAGGTTATGAGACCTAGAGATGGATGACTCCAAGTTGGTTATTTTTTCTATTAACATCTTGACCAAGTTTGGTTGGGGTTGGGAAGCTACATAATTAAGGGCCACATTCTATTGATGCCAGGTGGTAGTTATGTTTGGATAGGTGATAGAAGGTGTTGAAGAAGTGAAATATTGGTAAGTGGTAACAAAAGGTTGATATGGTGTCATATAGGGTTTAATTTACACAAATGGTTGGGTGGAAGGTGCTATGTACCATTGTGGATTAGAGACATATTGATAGGATATCATGGGCACTTGTTGAGGAATGGAGGTGGGTTGAGTCAAAGGTATGATTGAGTTCATGGGTTGAGGTTGGGTAAGTTGAGGTTGAGTGGTGACTCTAGTGATAATGGGTGGAAGTGTTTAAGGTATAGAGAGCACCAAGTTCTAAAATGGGGTATAAGTTGATGGGTTGGTTGGGACAAGGGGAAGGGTATAAATATGAGTAGAAGATAATCCCATGGTAGGTGGAGTATAAGTAACTAGAGGTAAATTTGACCCTATATGTCAAGTGTGGGGTATGGTAGGAGGTGTTTGGTTAGAGGTTAGAATATTATATTAAGTTTGGGTAGTGGTAGTAGTTGGGATGTTGGAAGAAAAGGAGGCTTGGGTCAACAAGGGTTGGGTTGAGGTGGTATCCACCATAAGGTGGGGAGGCATTTTTTAAGGAGGATCCATCAAAGGAACTAAAGCAATAGAGGTATGATTAGGTAAGATATTGATATAGTGTTAAAGATAAACCAAGTTGTTGTTAAGGAAGGTAGTGAAATTTGCATCACCTTTAGAAACAACTAGGATTATATTAGGAGGGGGGAAAAACTAAGGTGAACCCTCATCATTAAAATTATATTCCATGGAAGATAAGGAAGAAGGTGGTGGTTGATCAATTTCATTTCTCAACTGTTGTCTAATAAAGACTGTGTGATAAAATAGGAAATATGATGCAAATCACACCTTAAACAAAGAGAAATCAAAAGAAAATAATTTAAGGTAAACAATGCATACACTAAAAGTGAATTATATCCTAGAATTCTTTTTAGATCACTTTTGGCTTATGCCTTAGAAAGTGTGAAGAGAGAATTTGGATTGTAGAATAGGTACTAAAGAGGTAATCTAAGGTTAGTTTCAAGTTGTTTAGGTGATCAAAAAGAAATTTTATGTTGAATTTTAGTATATGACTTGGTATTGGGGCCTACCCATCACTTCATAGTCTTGTAGTGATAAGATTTCTAGGTGGTTAGCCTAAATATTTTGAGTATAGAGTTTATACTCAACTAGAGAGTTGAATTGGTTCTCCCCTTGGTGGTGAAATCCAAGTAGGATAGCCTGGAGGGGGTAAGATTTTTTCTAGGTGATGAAATCCTAGTCAGTTTTATCTTAGGTATGTTTTGATGTGTTAATGGTTTTGTGGTTTGACTTAGTGTGTGATAAGGAGTGTGAAAACTATGATTAATTACTTTGCCTTCTAAGTTACTAGATGAACTAAGACAAGTAGGCAATCACTGTATGAAAAAGGTTCATTTTTAACCCAAAAAGAAATTTTTAGATTTCATTCGATGAGAAAAACAATAAGGAATAAAAAGGGAAATAGGTCCCACCAGGGATACCAATTTTTTCTATTAATTTCCAATAATTTCTTAATTTGGAAGTAAAGTAGTGAAACTAGTAATAGAGTGTTTAGAAGAATACCTGGTAAAATGCATGCATAAATCTAGATGATAGTGGGAACTCCTCTTTAGCTAGGAAGGAAGAACCTATAAGTAATAAAAACACTCAAAAAGGGGTTTGTTAGATGTATGCTTGAGTGGATTGCCTAGCATGTGCTAGATCCAAGAAGCATAGTTATTACTAGGAGGTTGTCAATCCACTGTTATAACAATTAAGCTTATATAAATGAAAAGAAAGGATACTTTAATTAAATGATATGAAAGTAAATGCTTGTTTAAATAAAATAACTAAAAATAACAAAAGTAGGTCAATTATTATGCTAAAATGATCGATGTTTAGTTTAAAAAATCAAAATGGTTACTATTATTAGGTACAAATAGATAAAATTGGGTTTGATTATGTGTAAGGGGCTCAAAATAGATTGCTAGATTTTTGTACCATAGTGATTGGTGATGGTCAAGTTAACTGGATACAATTGGTGTAACTAGTGATGGTTGGGTAACTGGTGAGGTTGAGGTAACTGTTGGTGGTTGGGCTAACCATTGGTGGTTGCTTGTGTGTTTTGGAAGGATATTAAAGTGGAGTTGAAGAATAATGAATAAGTAGGTGGGTATTTTAATATAGGTTTGAAGGAGGGAGAATAAGGTTTCAAGGGATTTTTTTGGGGTAAGGAGGTTAGGAATAATATGAATCAATAACAACAAGCACAAGATACCTATAACTTGATGTTGGAGGGCTAAGGCAATTTGACCAGAGTTATGGTACTTTAGCCTTTGAAAGTGTTGTTGATAGAGGTTTGAGTCTCCAGTGTTGTTTCTTGCTTGTTGAAGGGATGCTAGATACCTACATAAGAAAATATAATAGCCTAAGCACAAATTCATTTGTGGATCTATTTCACTTCATCCTCTTCTCCTTTTACAGGATGAAGTTGCTAATTGGGATGGAGGAAGTTACTAATTTGATAGGTAGATAAAGATGTTAATTAATAATGTTTTAAAGATGATTTACTTTGCACAAGGAAATTACTAATTTATGAAATGCTTATCTTTCACAAATATATAAGTTGATTTAAAGCAATCTTGTGGTCTTGACCAGTGATGATCAGGATAACCATCATCAATTAGGCTGACCAATGGTAGTCAAGGGCTTGGGGATCAAAAATGGATAGATGGATTAAAAATTTAAGTTAATGGTAAAGGTGTGAAATGTGTTATCTATATTATTATGTAATTTGAGGATCAAAAGTGTGTCCAATGTTATTTGACATCCACAATTAGCCAAGGTGTATTTTTTGATTGTCTACATCAAGATGTAATCATCAGATTTTGGAAATATTATTTTTGGAGGCCTAGACACTTATGTCTACCTATGGACACTTGCATTGATGATTATACCCTAATGTTTATTTAATTATCCTATACATAATATTAACTATATTTAAAATTGACCACTAGGAACCTTAAAGGTTTTCTATCACTTTTTTACAATATATGTTGTTAGCACACATAAGATATTGATGGTTGTGTATGGTTAAAATCCTATCTCTTCACCTTAGGTCTTTATACCTTGAAAAAAATGGGTTAGTTGGATCATGGTTTCAATTTGACCTCAAGGACCCTCTATTAATGAGTGTTACATACATATCTAATACTCAAATAATGGCCTCAAAATTATTTAATTCTCCCCTAGGTGTTAGTTTATATGTGCATAAAGGTGAAATATACTATATTTAAATGCATGTAGTTATATATATTTTAACTTAACAAATAATTATCATGGTTTTTTATTTGAGTGATTCAGCCATGTGATATGACTAGTCATATGAAAGATATGAAAATAGAGAATAACAGGGAAGTATAACTCAATTTTGCAATTGATTTTGAGATTGGATAGGTGTTTGCTTGGTATTTTATAGATGAATAATGAGAAGGATTGGATATATATTTATACACATATTTTTAAAATATCTCATGGTAGGATTTAGTAATACAAATAGACTAACCCATGGTATTAAAAATATTTGTAAACTAGATGACTTTTGATGACATGACACTTAATTAAAATTTAGAAATTTTCATTCATGAAAGTGTCTAGAATGTAAGGAAGTTATTGAGGACCTAAAACTAATATTAAAGGATATATATTAGGCATTAATCTTTTTTTATAGTAAATAATAACTAGGTCATCAAAATTATTGGGTCGTACCATAAGATAATCAATTAGGCACATTGAGATAGCAAACATGAGCCTTTCAGTATCAATAAGGTATATAACTGAAGGTTATATTGCAAATATGTATTTGTCAATTATACAATACTAAGATGACATATAAATAATATTTTAGTTTTTACACATTCCATAATTTTAAATTTATGCTATTATATTTTGCTATAAAATTAAGATTTTCTATAAAATTAGGGTTTTGATTTAACCTTTTAGGGTTTTACTAGTGTAATTCCTATGTTAGATTAAAGGCTTGAGTTTTATAAATTAGTAAAATAATATGCAATAAATAACCACTAATTTGTTACAAAATTTTACTTGCTTTTACTTTCTAAAAATAGTAATAAATATGTGAAAATGGAGACTTTTTTAGAAAATAATTGTCATGGAAGATTTGGGTGCTAAAAATTGGGTTATAAATAGGTCTAAGTGTCATATATAAGATATATGAGTCATATCTCCACCTATATAGTATCACCCCACTTGGATAGTAGTGCCATGTGACTCTAGTATCTTTAAAATGGCACTAGTGTCCTCTTTGTAGGAGGAATACCTACACTTGTGTTTTTGGGTTATATTCTTATGTGAAAAATATATATAACTCTATATTGTGTATGCAATAGTTTATTTATGCTTCAAACCCTAATCCTCCTTAAAATTATTGAATGATCTAAAATATGTGTTCATTATTAGTATAGGTTGGACATCCTCAATATCAAACTATGAAGAGAGTTTCTTACATACCAATCCTCTAAGGAGGGATCAAACCTAATGTAGTTCTCTCACCTAGTGCTTGGTGTAAGTTCAAATGAATGATAAAATGACAATGGTACTAAATTCTTTGAGTGTGCTTGAGATTAGAAATCTTTGAAATCTAGGCTTAGGGTAGCTATATATGTTAGTATATAGAAGTAGGGAAGAATAGGGATTAATAACCTTGATTTTTCTCAACTTGTTTATTATTTGAATAAGCATTTGAATTTAATTTCCATGTAGTGGGTAGAGGTCTAATATTCTTGTATTTATAGTGTTTTATAGCTTGTGTAGATAATAAAATGTTCTCAGGCCAACCTTAGGAGGGGTACACATTTGAAAATATATCCATTCAAGAGATTTATGGAAAAGGACACTATTTCCATGTTGGTGACACTAGTTCCATGTGGCTCTAGTGTCCTTAATGGGGTGATAGTGTCCATATAGTAGGATTTTGGGCATAAAGGATTAGGAACTAGTATAGTTCTGAGACTATGTTTTAACTAATTGGAGATGAATGTGGATTACAAAATGGTTGGTAAAGTGTGATAAAGGATTTATGATAGGTCTATGGCTAATACAAGAATATTTTATCCCAAGAAACACTCTTAGCATCCAAATATCAATTTTAGGTGATTATATGTGTCCCCATTTATGATAGAAATGTAGTAATTTGAAATGACTAATATAAAGGAAAAAGAATCATACTTGGACTTACCTAGGAAGTGAATCTTATGTAGCTTAGTATTAGTATGTAAACTTGGGAATATGTATATGAAGCATGATCTAAAGTATCTATCTACAATGAAATATGTATAATCATTCCTTATTTAATATATATTGAAATTAAATGACTATGCCGAATAAAGTACTTAAGTAAAATTGAGTAAATATATAGGAAAGAGGAAAGGAATGAATACACATCATTGGGTATGAAAACCAATACATTAACATGGTGATAACCTATGTGTGTGCATTTATATAGTGATAAAATCATTTAATATATTGCACTGAGCTAATAGCTTTCTTAATTCTCATATGTGGGTGGCTTAAGAACTCAATCTAGTTTTGACTCCATTATTACCCACCCTTTCTTGGTGGATCATGACCTATGAATAGCTTGTATAAGACTATAAGTGTGTCTACCCCTCTCATGTGGGTGGCTCAAGACCTCCAATAAGATATGACTCCATCACTACCCATCCATGTGTAGTATATACATCTAAAACTAAACTATAAAAATGGTTGAAAATATCTAACTGGGTATATATAATTATGTATGTCAGCTCCGTGGCCACTCAAGTACATTAGGTAGCTATGGGCCACTCAAGAGTGCCAACCACTATATATATATATATATATATATATATATAGAGAGAGAGAGAGAGAGAGAGTAAGGCATGAAATTAGTGATAACATGGAATATGATGTCAAGTGTATATAGTGTAGAGAATGACATGGAGTTTACCATTCCATCTAAATAACCTATGTACAATTGAGAATATGGAAAATATGTGTCATGTACATGCCCCTAATCTTATACATACATACATACATACATATATATATATATAGACACACACAAACATACATATATATTTTATCTGTGTGTGTATAAACTAAATTTGGGAGTGATAATGTTGTACATGATAACCCCAATCTGAGTAACTGATATGAATTTGAGTTGAAATGAGTGTATTTGAGAAAATTATAGACATTACTATCAAACTTATAATTGTATATATGCAAATATGTACTATACCTAGTGTACTATTATAGTTAATCTAGATTTCCCTAAATCTGGGACTACTAGACAATAACACTGTGTAATTGATAGTAGTGCCATGTGGTGCTAGTATCCCAATTTAGGTGTTAATGTTTGTCTGCTCTAAAATCTAGGTGACTGAACTACTTTTTGAGTCCCTATTTTTCCCATATCTTACCTATGTTTGATTTCTTGAAATTGATCTTATATGATGAAAATTATCTATGAATAGAAATTTAGGATCCTCATCTCTATGATAAAACCCTATGAATTCCCCCTCTTTTGAGGGTATTTGTTGACTTATCCAAAAACTATCCTCAAATGAAAATATCTCTACATAATGTTTTAGCCATAGCATTTATGACAAATGAATGATATTCTAATACAATTTGCAAACATAACATTAGGATGTGAAGTTATATAAAATGTGAAATTGGTAACTTGAGTGTGGCTTGTGACACCTAACCCATAGGTCCCTCTTTCTTGCTCTCATGACCCTTATAGGCACCTTTTCATTGATTCTCAATCATCCATAGGCTTTCAATACCTCATTCCATCTTATCCAAGACCCTTTTTCCATGTTTATTCTATCCCCCTAGGTTTTGTACCCTTAGGAAAATAAAACTTAACTTGGACTATAGCATTGGACCCTCGGGTGTCTAATTTTCAGTAATCCTATCCAATCACATTTTGAGCATAGGTGACCATTTTCTCCCAATTCTTATTCTTCATTATGTTGGCCTAACACAAATGCACTTAAACCATGACCAATATATATCTATAAAATACTATTCATATTTCATTTAGAAGGTGTTAGTAAATATCAAAAAGTAAGCAAGAATATAAGCAAGACTACTCAAGCATATTTCCCTATTCTCTATATACAACCATCTAATACCATTTATAGCTTATTTAAATACTTATACCAATCCTTAGTCACCTCAAGCACACTTAATTTAGAATTTTTCATCTTTATACACACTATTTCACAAAGCACATCAAGTGGGAGAATTACATATGACTTGATCCCTCTTTGAAGTATTGGTATGTAGGTAGTGTGCCCACACAAGGGGTGTAGATACACATTCAATGAATCTTACACACACTAATCCCCCCTATTTCTCAAAATTGGTGAAATAATAGTGGATTCTAAGGTTTTAATAAAAAAATCTCTACATGGATTTTTTTTGGCATCTAACAGTCAAAATTTCACAGGCAAGGTCTCACAGACATAATGAATAAAACCCAAAAAGCTTAGGTTTTTTGGACAACAATGGTAGAAGTGGAATATAAAATTATATCTCAAGGTGTTTTAGTTTTAGTGATCCTATCCAATCATAAAACAAAGGCCAAATCCTGATTTATGATAGTATCTTAGTCCTGAACAATGAATTCCAACCTCTATCTTAGTCATATCAGTCAGTTTCCAGCTAAGTCTTATTTTATTTCCTTTATTACTATTTTTTTAAAAGTTTAAATTGAAATCCAAATATAAAAATTAGTAGATTAATTATTGCACAATTTTTTATTTATTTTACTACTCAAACCATTTAACTAAATTAGGAATAATACACTAATATTCCCAAAAAGGTTAAATCATTTGGTGAACCTGACCTACCTTATTTGTGCATAAAAACCCTAGAGTGAATTCCCTATTGATTTTTCCTATTTTTTATAATTTTTTACGTGCATAATAAAATCATAAATTAAGATTAAATTTTATAGTAATTTTAAAATAATTTTCTTTCAAACCCTAGTTGCCCATATTAGGTCCTGATATTTTCCCAGTAATGTTCCAATAATTTTTTTAATTTTTAACTTGTCTATTTAAATCATAAATACACTTCAAATTTTAAAATTAAATAATTATTTTTCAAAACCCTAGTTTCATATACTAGGTCCCATTCAATCACAAATTTGTCAATAAATTTTTGATTTTTTTATTTGCATATTTCACTAAAAAATTCACATTAAATCTCAAAATTTCATAGTAATTTTCAAAATAATCATCTTTGAAACCCTAGTTGCATACACTAGGCCCTATTGTTTTTGAGATATCACCTTACATTATAAAATCATATTTTAAAAATGGATCTCACTTATTTACAAAATTTTCTTACATTTTTTGCAAATAATAAGGAAACCATAATTGGTCCTATTTTGTACATGAATGATGAATTTTACCATATGATAGTATAAAGCTTCATTCTTTACATTTCATGCTTACTTTTTCATAATATGGGATGATGTTAAGACCTTTCTTTTTACACGTGTTAAGATACCTTTTGCTTCACCTCCCTTGGAGCCTTTATCCCATATCGAGTCATGCTACATAGTCCATTTTACTCTTTCCCATGTCACTACCCATCACCAAAGATCCTAGTTGACACCATATATCCATCAACCACCTCATCCTATTGATTATAGTTTATATCCTCATGTGGTTACTACTAGTCCTATATAGATGGTGGATAATTATGGTTATATTTGTTACTTGACATGCCACAATGCCTCCTCCACCTAGTCAAGAGCCCCACCACCCTCCCATTTCTTTTAATCTTAGGCCCAACCCATTAACACAATAATATTTGCATAAGGCATATGATATTATTGATCAATTGATAAACACACTAGCTAAGATTTCCATGTTAGAACTACTTTAAAAAGTGAATGTGCTCAAAGACATTCTCTATCAAGCACTCACTCAGACTTTTATGCTTGTTGATTTAGAGACTTCTTATTTTGCATTAGTGGTTAACATGCTAAAAACTATAGAATATGCTATTACTTTTGATCATGATGACATGCCATCTTAGATAGCTATTGATCAAAATTTACCACTACTCCTACAAGTTCAAGTCAAAACTAGCAAAGTTAAGAGAGTTATAGTTGATAGTCATTCCAAACATAATATATGTAATATTACATTCTTATAGACCATGGGCATGGATATGGAGTCCATGAAAAAATGATATAATAACATTAGAGGGTTTGATGATATACCATGATAGACATTGGGCACCATTGCTTTGGATATCATGGTAGGAACCAAAACCCTCTCTACATAGGTATAGGTCATGTCAACTCCTCTTCATTATAATCTTTTACTTGGATGACCTTGTATAAATGTCATGGGGGTGGTTCCTTATACTCTTCATTAATGTGTTAAATTTCTCCATGAAGGATACCTATACACATTTCCAATAGATAACTAGTCATTCAAATATTTTTGAATTATAGAATCATCTTCAAATATTTCACCAAATGGGACACCTCGTGTCATAGTTCAACCGCTACCTCATTATATTTCTCTTGATCATATATATACATATGAGGTTTGAGAGACTAACACTTATCACACTCCACTTATATTTGTGTCCTCAACCCTAGATATTTATCCAGTCATAATAACTTCAGTCATTCTAACTACTCCATTAGTCATGATTCCTACACCTCTTATAATTATACATTCACTAATATAAGTTCTAATAGTACCAGTTAATTCTAAAGATATAGTTACTCCATTTATAGATAATCTCATAGCACCATTGTCTCCTAATACAATTATTGATGAGACTCCCATATCATAGTTAACCTTTTTGGTAAATTCTAAGTTACCATATGTACATGATGTTGATATGAATTCCCAAGCTTCTTTAGATGATGATACGACACCCGAACTCATAGATGACTATTTGTGTGGATTGAGATTTACACCAATAAGCCCAAGAGAGTATTGAGATGACTTTAGATCTCTCATTACACATCCTACATAACTTTTAGCATTTCCCACCATACTCATAGGATATAGTCCACATTTATGGCCACATACAAATCACTTAATACATACATTCACATGGTTACCTTTATGGATATAGAGCCACTCATTTAGATTCAAGAGACAACACATAACATCAACCATAGATTATGTTATAGATGTTAATTAATCATGGATTAATCACATTACTTATAGTGAAACACATTTATTAGTAGATTATCATAGTATAATTGCCACCTATTTTATCTTTTTCATAGGATCACATGCCAAGATAAAAACTTATGTATAGCTTTACAATAGAGATTAGATAAACTATAGGTTCAGGGTATTATTCATATTATAGCACCATAAACACTAGTTTCACCACTAAAACCAAATAAATCTAATACTAGAGTTAAACATCCCTGAAGAGAATCAACATCTCCACCACTAGAGCAGCCTTTAGTTCACCTTTGACAAGATAACACCATGTACATAACTTATATAACATATGATGATACATATGATGATTATCCTAAGGTATTTTATGATGGTCATGATCCCTTCTTCCATCTCCATCCCCAACAAGCTCCACCCTTGGAACCTTTAATCTCTCCAACCTAGTCATTTATGTCATCATGTAGATATTAATTTATTCATATGCTTGTATATAACCTTTTTTTTCCAATGTTTGTACATAGTTTTCTTTTATTTACTTGTACATATTTTTTTAGCTTTCCTTGTACATAATCTTCTTATGATTAATTTTATATATATTCTTTTCAAATCCTTGTACAAAGTCTTCATGTGATTGATTGTACATAGATCATAAAATTTCAAAATACAAAAACATTCAAATGTATTAAAATTCCAAAAACATTTAAATATGTCAAAACACCAAAAATATTTTGATTGTATGCATCATCCATGCTTTACATTTCTACCATCATTTTAGACTTACATTTTTTGTTCTATTTTATTGTTTGTCAACTTATCTACATCACCAAGCTTCACTTTATCTTTTTTGAGTGCGTGTAGTGACATCCATCTCCTTGATTTCTTCACTCTACCCATTTAGGGGTCATCCTACTTCATATATTTGAGACATACATCAATATATTTACCCACTAGAACCATCTTCTACATGACTACACCATCCAAGTTATGTCATTCCTACACCTTACACTATAGTTATCATGTTAATGTACATTATTTAAAAGCTTATATAGATTAATCTATCAACATTTCACTAGTATATAAAAGTCATGTATTTATTATCATATACTTATTCTTGTATTAGAATGCCTTTCATACTTTCACATTCTTGATGTGATTATTTAGATGTGATTGTATTTATAGTTTTTACATGCTTTCTTTTCTTACTTTGTGTAGCCAGATTGATTGCATTTCTTAGTTCTTATTGTGTCTCTTGTATGTGCCTTAAGACATTTTCCAATGTCCTTTTCTTTTATTCATGTGTGTGCCTTAGTAAATTTTCCCGCGTCCTTTTCTCGTAATAATCTATGTGATTGTGGATTTCATGCTAACCTGTCTTATTTTCAAATGTATGTGTATATGGCATTTGAACATGCCTTGTATGCTTGCTTTCTAGTTTGAGTGGTAGGTGCCCATGTCCCTTATTTACCTTGCCCCTTGGAAAATCTTGTATGCTTCTTTATTTGTGTGCTTGTTTCTTGATTTCTTTTTGATTTTTTGCAATGCCATGATCCATGTCATGCATTATCTTACTTTTTTGGATGCCATGATGGACATCATGCTCCATCCCTCCATGACAACTAACAGCTAACAACTAAAAAATAACTAGACTTTCAATTCCAATTTAGTACATTGTACATGTTATTACATTATTATCTATCTAGGCATACACTTATTAACCTAAAAATCTCTCATTACAAACCATGTTATATCTTGAGATATCTTGTCAATTATCATTACTATATCATGTATTTTACAACATAACACACTTGTAGGGCTATTTCTTCTGAGGGAAATCATTATAGGGTCTTCATTCCTACCCTTAGAAGAGATGGAAATAAATAGAGATTTTACCATAGAGATAAAAATTCCTACTAGTTGAAAAAATAGGTTTAGAACACTTAAAAGAGCAATCAAAGGTCAAACTAGGTAGAATAGACCAGAAAAATAGTAATGATTCTAGAACAATTTTTTAGTTTCAATAAAGGATAATATATTTATACATGGATAATATCACTAGACATCAAGGTGTCTTATTTTTATCACTCCTATTTAAAAAACAAAAAAAATATAGAATTTTGAGAAGTAGGCAAAAAACTAGGTTCAACTATAGTTTTACACTTTTAGACCAATTAGAATCAATAGTTTCTAGTATATTTTTGCTATATATATATATATATATATATATATATATATATATATATATATAGTGGGAATCATGCATGACATGATGGATCTCACATCTAATTTTATATATTCCTATTGGTATAACTTCCAGATTATAATCCATGTTCTAAACACTAGTGATTGGGAGTAATGTGTGTGATACATTTATTTTATTTTCTTTCTAAGTTTATCATATTACACACGTATTCTTAGTAGTTATGTACCTTAATCCATCTTCAAGTGGTTGGCATCACTTTAGAGTGTATTTCATACAATCCTAACCTCTACATTTTAGAATGGATTTCATATAAGCCTAGTACCTAGTTTTGGAGAGGCTTTCATACAAGCCTAATCTCCATCTTTTGGAGTGGCCAAGTGTGGCCTAGTTTCTAGCATACATTTGACTATCCATGCCATAATTATTATACTATTGAAAATTCATGGGATTTAGGAGCCATCTCATAAAACACTCATTTCATAATGGTATTAGCTTATAGCTTCACTCCATGGGATAATGATGGTGCCAAAGGACTAGCTAGATTTTTTATTCTTGATCCACATATTCAGAGGGATTAAACACACATTCTAAACATCAATTAGCACACACATGAACACCTATCTTCACTTAGTGGGTGATGATGGAGATAAAGGGCCAACCTTTTCGTTATTGAGCCACTCTTAGGGAATTGAGAACTTAGCTCCATTCATGATATTACTCTTGGTACGACATCATTCAACACACACCCAACATATCTAGCATCACTTAGCATCATAATAGGTTTTTTATTATTATATGTACCTAGTGAGGTCTAATCATTCTTTTCTCTTCCTCTCTCTCTTACCCAACTTTGTATATTCTTATTTTAGATATAGCATATCTAGTAAAAACTGATCTACTCTTGATTTTTTTGTAGATTTACACTTCATAATGTGTTATTTCTATGCACACCCAACATCACATAGCTTCATGGGCTTCATCCTTATAGTTAAGTTTAGGTACACTTTCTATTTTTCCTTTATCATAGTATTTTGCTTTCTTACATTACTAAAAAAAAGGAGGGGGGGGAAATGTAGTCATATAAAATGTGAAAATTGATAACTTGAGTGTGACTTGTGACTCCTAACCCATATGTCCCTCTTTCTTGCTCTCAGGACCCTTATAGGCACCTTTTCACTAATTTTGAATCATCCATAGGCTTTCAAGACCTTATTCCAACTTAGCCAAGACCCTTTTTACATGTTTATTCCATCCCCTAGATCTCGTACCCTTAGAACAATAGTACCTGACTTGGACTATATCATTAGACCCTAGGGTGTCTCATTTCTAACTCTATTGTCTAATAACATTTCAAGCCAAAGTCACCATTATATCTTAATTTATCTTTCTCATTATGTTAGCCTAACATGAATGTATTTAACACATGACCAATAGACCTATGTAAAATCTCATTCAAAGTTCATTTAGAAGGGGTTGGAAAATATCACAAAGCAAGCGAGAATACAAGAAATACTACTCAAACATATTTCCCTATTCTCTACATACAACCATCTAATACCATTTCCATCTTATTCAAATCTATAGACTAGTACCTAGTCACCTCAATCACACTCAGTTTAGCATTTTGCATCTTCATACACACTATTGTACAAAACACATCAAGTGGGAAAATAACATATGGCTTGATCTCTCTTTAAATATTGGTTTTTAGGTAGCATACTCACATAATGGGTGTGGATACACATTTAGTGAATATAAAACACACTACCCCCCCCCCCCCCCCCCCCCCCCGCTCTTTCTCAAAATTGGTCAAATCACAATAGAGTATAGGGTTTAAAGACAAAATTATCTCTACAGGGAGTTCTATGGACATCCAATAGTCAAAATTTTATAGGCATGGTCTCATAGACATAGTGAAAAAAACCTAGAAAACTTTGGTCTCTTGGAAAATAATGGTATAAGTGGACTATATCACCAATATAATCATAAAATGAAGGCTAGATCTTGATTTATGATAGTGTCTCAGTCTTGAATAGTGAATTCCAACCTCAATCTCAGTTGTATCAATCAGTTTTAGCTAAGTCTTTTTCTTTCCCTTGTTACTATTTTTAGAAAAGTTGAAATTGTAATAAATTATTCAAATTAGTAGCTTAATTATTGCATATTTATTTATTAATTTTACTACTCAAACCCTTTAACTAAATTATGAGTAATACACTAATATTTCTAAAAAGGTTAAATCAAGATGTAAAAGAATTTGAGCATAAGTATGTAATGTAATATTTATTTTGTATCTAACATTGCATAAGGATGTCAAGATAGATGTAATCAATGTTTATAACCAAAAATATGATTATCTACCTAGGGGCATGGGGCATGATGTCTATCACAACACTAAAGTATGAAGGTTAGATGCATGAGATCCCTAATGGTGTCAAAAACTAGTGTGTGTAACAAGAAAACATAAGTGTTATCATGAATATGCATACAATAAAGTATACATGCAAAACATGTGAGGCATGAAAAATTAGGACAAGGGGACATAATACAAGGGATATAGGAACATGTCACTAAATTGATAATATAAGACATAAAAGGACATGTTCAAATGTCCACATACATAAGAAACATATAATTTTATCTTAGATCCACATAGAAAGACATGTTCAAATGTCTAAATATATAATTAGGAAAGCACACACAAGAGACATGGGCACATGTCCAAGTCATACATGAATAGAAGTGGTGTAGATCCAAATAATAATGGCATATTCAAATGTACTAAAAATGGAATAATCATATGAAACATAATCAATTCTAAACTAGGAAAGCTAGAAATGAAAGTATGTATGAATGTAGTATAAATCTATGTAAATGATAGGATGTACATATGTTGAGTTTAAACTAGTGATAGTCAATAAAAAATTTGAGTATGAGTAGCAATGATCAATTAAATATATATCAATGTGTGAAATGGAATGTATGGGATGTAAGGATAGAACCTGGTAATAGTAATTATGTATAAAATGCCCCCAAGTGGATAAATGTAGTAAGTGAATAAACCTAGATCTATTTGTATGCCCCTAATGGGTAGATGATAGAAAGTTTGGATTAGTGAAGTGGACTAGAGTCATATGTGTAATCTACAAGCAATCAACAAGAATAATTAAAGCATATATGTATGATAAAATTGACTATACTAGGATATATAGCATATGTAGTGTCTAAAAAATAAAAGAAATGTAAACATAGCAATGCATATAATCTATAAAATTTTTATTTTCTAAGTAATATTTGAGTGTTTTATGTTTTTAAATGTTATATTAATTTTATATTTTTTGGATATTATTGTCCAAGTAAATGAAAATAAACTATATGTATGTGCCTGATATGTATAGTGAACAACTGATGTGCCACCATCTCATTCATTATGTGCTTTGGTAATATATCTTCAAATATATTTAGTGTCTTAGACTCTATTGTTTGTTTTTTTGGTGCCTTTTTGGGTGTTCCCATATCAATAATATTATCCTTAATCAGATATTATATCTTGTGCTTTAATCTTATGTATCTATTTATTGTGTGTCCTAGTGCCCTATGATACTCAATAAATGCATTAGAATCATATTTATTTGGAATAATTCATATTGTATCAACATATTTTCTGGTAGGTAGAGATATGACATTCCATTCCAAGAATTGCTATAAAATCCATGATGGTGATTTTGGAAGGTTGGAAAAGACTTAACACTAAAGAGCAGATAAAACCGATATAGGAAATGGATCAAAATTTACATTAACAATAGCCTTTTGATCACTTTTATTATTAGTGGCATTTACCTTATATGGAGGATTGGTTAAACTCTTAATAATTTATTATAATCCTTTGGTATACCTCCATTTGCCCATTGATAGGAGCTTAACTTCTCTTTCTTTGTTTATGTGGCACAAATCAATAAATTTAAGAAACTTCTTGAAAAAGATAGGTTTGTGTAATACTGGTAAGATAATATATTTAAATATGTCCTAAATTTGTCTATTTTCCATGTAGATAGTTGATTTGGCTAATATATTCTTATATAATAAGACATAATTTGTGATAAGCTTATTCAACTTTTGTTTTAGCTATGCCACTTTTGCATATGATATCTTATCACTGATGATGATGGATAAATGTGCTATAAACATGTCATCTAAAGTATTGAATTCCATGATATATTGATCTCATAAATCATAGAACCATTATAGGGCATAATCATTTAGACTACATGTGAATAACTTCATGAGAAGCTAATTATTAGACACATAGTCTAAGCATATTATGTGAAAAGCTCTGAGATGATGCTTTGAGTCACCCTTTCCATCATATAATGTAAGCTTAGGTTCCATGATATTAGATGTAAATGTATTTACCACTATGTGATGTGCAAAAGATGTATGTAAGATAATGTTATAATCTAAGGTATACAATGTCATAATGGCTTCCTTATTGAGATGTAGCACCTTAGACTATAGAGTATAAATCTCATGCATAAAAATTTGTACATATAGAGATGATTAACTAGTGACAAGAGGTGAAGTTGTCACTAAAGGTTTTTGAATTACAATTTTAGTTTTTTTTTGATAAGTTGGTTGAGTTGGCCACACTTTAGGTGTAATAACATTATTAACTAGGGGAGTTGAAGACTGACCATTGTTTGTTTTGTTATTTATTTCTAATATCTATTGTATTATTTTTTCATGATCAAAGGGATATTCTTGAATTCTATCTATAAATTTCTATAATACCTCATCTTTGTTCATAATTATATCATCATTGTTAAATGAAGGGAGAGTGTCCCAATTCTTAATGTGTATATCATCTTTCTCTTGTTTACATTTTTCATATTCATATGCATTATCATTTAAATCCACATAATTAGGGCGTGAAGTATGCATAATATGAATTATTATATGTCCATTATCCATGTTATAAGCTTGGATAACAAGAATCTAAATATGCTCTATAAGATTACCACCTAGTCTAACACTTGTTTTTAATGGAAGAGAGATAACTTTTTTAAATGGCATATAATAAACAAATTGGAATAAAGATACTAAGATATAATATATTAACTCTAAAAATTTTGAAGGAGCTAATGAAAATAGGAAAAAAAAATGGTATACAAACCCTAACAACATCTAGGGTTAGGGTTTTTTGAATTTATGATTTCTTTGCAAAAAATTAAAAATTTATATTCAAATAAATTGAAACCCTATTATGAAATTGATTTAATGAGCTATGTTATGTCAAAAAAGATAAAAATTAGAAGTATGTAACCCTAATTTATTGCACACACATTTAGACAAGGAAAACAAGGGTTCAAAGTAATATTCAAAGTAATTTAAGTTCACTAAATGATTTAACCTTTTGGAGTTATACTATTGTAAATCATATCTTAGATTAAATGGTTGAGTTATCTAAATCAGTGAAATAATATGTAATAAATAAATACTAATTCATTTCAAAATTTGACTTGCTTTAACTCTATAAAAATAATAATAAATATGTGAAAATATAGACTTATGTAGAAAAACATGTTGTAGAAGACATAGGTGTTAAAAACTAGGTAATGGATAGGTCTTGTAACAACCCCATTGGGATTTAATAGAATAGAGTATTTTTTTAAAATTAACTACACATATTCATCTAGCAGATTTCACCATGAGAAATCTAAGTGATCTGTAACTAGATGTATTATTTTAGTTAATCCATCAAGGTTAATATCAAATATATTTAGGTAATGATCACCATAATAATGATATATAAAATCATACACAATGTTGAATAAATAATAAAAAGTTCATTTATTTCATTAAAATAATAATGTAATTTTAGCCACAGCTGATATAAGATTTCAACCACTATTGTAGATGTATAAATGAATAAATAGTATAGTTTCTAAAATCATAAATTCTCAATAATAATAGTGTAATGACACAAATCTCCATGGAACATGATTCCTCCATGAACTCAAGTATCTATATGTAATCTTAAATGTAGTATCTAGTTTAGTACTATTACAAGGAGGGAGAGCACCATCTAAGTAATTTTACACACCAACAACAAACCATCAATCCTAAGCACTATCTCCCAATAAGGAAATGGTCCTCCCTTCATGGATGGATAAATAATGATGGTGTAGGAATCCAGAGTGACAAACTAGAATCTATGTGTTATAAGATAACTATTAGATGATGTGTGCCATAAAGAAATATTTTCTAACACATTATCACATAAACATTTAAATTATATCAAACACATGAAGTGATGATGTTTAACTATAAGAATTACTTTGGACAAAGTTTTTAAATATTTAAATGATCTCTAGGATTGATCAATTTTATACACACCACTCAATCATATTACACCTCATCTTACATTGATTGCACTAATTAAGATAGTGAAATCCATCCACTACTTATTTAGTGTCATAAATTTGAGATTTGGTTAATTATATAGCAATATAAAAACTATTATATTCAATTAAAATATTACCTATTAGAAAATATAAAATATGTTATTTTAAAAAATATCATATACTTACATTTAGTCCATCAAATGTAATTCCAATAATCTTAAAATCATCTAGTTTATTACAAAATAATTAACATAATCACAAACAATCCTTAATATAAATGTACCATCTAGGTAAGAATTATATCTAGACTATAAGTTACCCAATATCAAAATGTAACTTGAAATGTTATTTCATCCACAAAACAAAACATTATCACAATTTATTTATTTGTTCATATTCCACAAATATAGCAAAAGCCAATCATATAACAACTTAATATGATATGTATTGAAACAATTAAATATTTTATTTGAATGCCTCATCTAAAAATTAAATATAGAACAAGGTACCCATTCTACATTTTTATAATAATAATGTTCATAATCATATCTCAATTGTATACATCTATATATGGTATATTTATTCTTAGATTTATAACTTGCCGACAAATCATGTGTTTATACCATGTATATGTGTACTTTTTTAAAACTCTTGTATAAATTCCTATATACACACTAATTTGATAATGTATATGTTATAATCTAAGTAAAAAATCCATTATCCAATATCTTATAGTATCTCTTATACTCTCGGTATACATTCAAGATACAATAAATTGTCTCCAATCTTTAATGTACTAGCTAATTCCTAATTTAATTATTTTGACTAAAAATGCATAGACTATATGTGGTTAATATTTTGAAACATAGTCAAACAATGATTTACCAATTCCACTATTTCAAAATACACAAATCAATCAATTCATAGTACTATTCAAATCATGTGTTTATACCATGTATATGTGTACTCTTTTTAGACTCTCGTATAAATTCCTATATAGACACTAATTTGATAATGTATATGTTATAATCTAAGTAAAAAATCTATTATCCATTATCTTAGAGTATCTCTTATACTCTCGGTATACATTCAAGTTACAATAAATTGTCTCCAACATTTAATGTGCTAGCTAATTCCTAATTTAATTGTTTTGACTAAAAATGCATAGAATATATGTGGTTAATCTTTTGAAACATAGTCAAACAATGATTTACCAATTCCACTATTTAAAAATACACAAATCAATCAAATTATAGTAAGGATAATCTTAAAATCATCTAGTTTATTCCAAAATAATTAACACAATCACAAACAGTCCTTAATATAAATGTACCATCTAGGTAAGAATTATATCTAGACTATAAGTTACCCAATATCAAAATGTAACTTGAAATGTTATTTCATCCACACAAAAAAACATTATCACAATTTATTTATTTGTTCATATTCCACAAATATAGCAAAAGCCAATCATATAACAACATAATATGATATGTATTTAAATAATTAAATACTTTATTTGAATGCCTCATCTAAAAATTAAATATAGAACACGGTACCCATTCTACATTTTTATAATAATAATGTTCATAATCATATCTCAATTGTATACATCTATATATGGTATATTTATTCTTAGATTTATAACTTGCCGACAAATCATGTGTTTATACCATGTATATGTGTACTCTTTTTAAACTCTCGTATAAATTCCTATATAGACACTAATTTGATAATGTATATGTTATAATCTAAGTAAAAAATCCATTATCCATTATCTTAGAGTATCTCTTATACTCTCGGTATACATTTAAGTTACAATAAATTGTCTCCAACCTTTAATGTACTAGCTAATTCCTAATTTAATTGTTTTGACTAAAAATGCATAGAATATATGTGGTTAATATTTTGAAACATAGTCAAACAATGCTTTACCAATTCCAATATTTCAAAATACACAAATCAATCAATTCATAGTACTATTCAAATTTATTGAATATAAAATGATCAAATATTATATACTCAGTTGACTATTTCCAAATACTAAGAATTCTTTGATATAACTCAGTCCTTGACCACATATATACACTTCATATAATATACAATTCAATTAAATACTCAAACCTATTACAATCTATGTGAATATATCACTCATAATTTAAAAACCAATCTAAATGTATGTAATACATAGATATAACCATTCCACTAATAAACTCAACCTTATCCTTTATATAGTATACCCCAAATTAAAAATAAAACTCCTTTACAATATATATTTCATCTATGTCGATGAGTATAGTGTTTCACTCTTCATCTTAAGTCTTAATAATTGACTTGTATATATATATTTATACATTAATATGATTATACAACCAACTATATATACTTCCACTCAACTAATTATCTACCATAGGCATCATTAAAAGATTTCAGATTTTTAAATGTTTGTCTTGGCAAGAGTTAAACCCATCTCCAATCATACATACATACATACATACATACATACATACATATATATATATATATAGCATCAAGCCATTAATATTAAGTATATACATATATACCTATGTATATACATTTTGATATACAATCAAATGTGTTATAAGAACCTATAATGTCCTTACCCAAATTCCCAGTTAGGTATATACACAGTTGAATCCCTTATAATCAATACATAATTCTCTCTATGTTTGATCATTAATTCTTATATCCCCAAACTAGTTTGACATATAATACTAAATCTAAAACCCTACCCATTTTATTTATAAATACCCATTTGATGAAATAACCATACTATGAATTCATAGGGTTTAAATTTTGAAACATATATTAACATAGAGTTTTCATGGGCCAATATAAACATGGAAAAAAACATACATTTCTAACCATTCTATTTAGGGTTACTTTGGGCTATATGTAGGGTTCTATGGATGGTTGAGACATAAATAGGGTGCTACATTCAACCTATATTTTTTTAATTTCAAAATCAACTAAAAACTAGTAAACCCTTGATAATTTTATTTCCAAAATCCATGAAACTATCAAATAGGAGTTTAAAGTACATCACTAACTTGTAAAAGATGATTATAATGCTAAGGAATTTAAATTTTATATTCACTTCTTATCTTGAATACCCTTTGTCTAGTTATATTTGCTATTCCCATGTATGTCATGCCCTCACAGCCTCTTTCCACTTCCTTTATATTCTCCTCCATGCCCTTACTTGTCACTCCAATTTCTTCCCTTTACTTAGTAGAAATTAATGAATAAAACAATTCATGACATGAATAACTCAACAAAACAACAATCTACCACCATTTCTCATGAATAAATATGCCAACTCCATAATGGTTTTGCCAAATAATTATTAACTCAATTCAAAATAGATTAGAAACCCTTATAATCTCAAACCTTCTCCATAAAACTTAAAATAATCATTATTTAATCCTTAGTAATATGAATGCTCATTGACCCCAATAAACATATATGCATTTGAATTTATAAAAGTCATCAAACATTATCATTCCATGTAATTTTGACTAAACAATAATTCCACTTAACATAATGACCATATGACAAAGTAAATATATCATATGACTATTAAAATACCATCAACAATGTTACTAATTCATATAATAATTAAACACAATGATGCCCATATAATAATTAAATAATGAGATATTTATATTACCTTGCATAGCGTTATGTTTATTGCCTAAACACTAAGGATTTATATAAGTCTTAAGTCAATAACATCAATCTCATTTTACCATGTCAACTAAAGTCATTCAATAATGTTTAACAAAGAATTATAACTCACTAATGTCTTATTACAAGTTTATCAGTTATTATAAATGATAATAGTAACCTTATAAACATAACTAGTCACTTAATAAACCGATCAAGATAAGTAATATAATCCATCTATTACTATAAAAATGAATCCAAAAAAATCATTATTTATACAAACATTCAACTATGTTCAATACAATAATTCATAACAAGATACATACAAATTCATTCAAATAACTAAAAAATAGCATCAACAACTATTAATGTAGTAACACAACTAGATTAGTGAAATCACAAAATCAAAACAACATGATCATTGAAAAATAACAATATCACAATAGACATGTATAATAGAAATAGAAATCAAAACATACTACAATTATCTAACTCAAATAATAATCACAAAACATGTTAATCTACTGTGGTGTGTGCATGGATTTCCAATTTTTTATCATCCCCCAATGCCTCCATCTACACTACCATTTTTGATGATTCCTTCCTTCAATCACACTCTTAGGGATGGATCTATCATGCATCCACCTCAGAACAATGAAGGTAGTTAGCCTTAAACATAAATATATCCATAAAATACTACTATATGAGCTAACAAACATGATATCAAGTGTAGAATATGAAAGTATAACTATCTCATAGCAAATAATCATGTAAATTAAGCAACATATAATTTTACATAACTAACATATGAAATATAACTTAATCAAATAGTAATTAAATCAAATAATAACCATAATTATCCATATATCAAATTTTTATTTAACTTAGAGAGAAATTGGGATGTGACATCCTTCCCCCCTAAAGTTGGTCATCATCTTGATGACAATTGTTCAAACACAAGTTCTAAATTTAAAACATTATTCAGTAGAAAATAAAAAAAATATGTAGTAACAAATCAAGCAAATAATCTATCAGGAATGCTATAGGTGATTATTTATTTTTTGTGGATGAAAATACTTCAGATTGTTACCATTCAACCTGTGCACGCATAATGATTGAGGTGGATGTTTCTAAGGGCCTACCAAAGGCGATATATCTAGATTCCCCAAGGGGTACTTAGACACAAATGCTAGATTTTAAGGGCGTACCTTTTTGGTGCAGAACATGTCACCTGACGGGTCATATTACTGCTCGTTGTATGGCTAGGAAATCAAAGTCCAAAAGACCATCATCTTGGTGGTCTGAGGCTTCCTCAGAACATTACATGGCTAAACAACCCATGGAAAATATGGTTGATACTGAGAATGAAGATAGTATCCATTTTGAGCTGATGATTGAGGAGGATCTACTGGTGAAAGATTCCATAGGTGGTCCTATGGAGACTGGGCAAAATGATCATTCTAAGTCAGTTGTTGAGGAGGCTTTGGTCTCTCCCCCTATTTTGGAGGAAATACCTAGGAGCCAAACAGTGGCTAGTCTTCATAAAGAAATTGTTGAGTCATCTGTGCCCCTTGGGCTTCATGGATCACTGTCTTCTGAGGTATGGA
Organism: Torreya grandis; assembly: GCA_037957365.1. NCBI lineage: Eukaryota > Viridiplantae > Streptophyta > Pinopsida > Cupressales > Taxaceae > Torreya > Torreya grandis. The sequence goes on from JARHVA010000132.1 coordinate 4,750,750, forward strand.
TGACTGAGGCAGCAAAGGTAGAGGATGGATGGATAGTTGTTAAGAGGAAGAAGTCTAAGCCTTTGGTCCCCCCTCTAGATATGAATCTTCGTTCGTGTAAAAAATAAATTATTTTTTTAATCCTCTTCTGTATGGGAGGGTGTTGGTTGTTGTTCCTGTCTGTTGACGGTCTGCTCTGTAGTGTCAGCTTTTTTACTATTTTTAGGTTCTTGTTTAACCTGGTTTGGTTTACTCTGGTCTCGGGTTGTTGTTTAGACACTCGGTTGTGCTTTAAGTTTTATCTCTTTTTTGTTGTATAGGGTTTTGGGGTCCCTTCAAAACCTATTTTTACCTTAATCTAAAACAAATCAAGCAAATAATTATGTAAATATCTTGAAAAACTCACCATAGTCCTACCAAGTGGCACTATCTTCAGAATGTTACTCCAATTAGACCCTTCACTATGACACTTCTCTATTATGAAAACTAAGTTTACGAGTGTCAATTATTCTAATTGGCTCTACCATGACCACTCTAAGATCCAAAACTTGTAAAGCATTCCAATCCAACACATGTCAATGATCAACAACCTTATTTTTGAGATAAGACACATGGAGGACATTATGTAAAAGAGATAGAGTTGGTGGCAATGCAAACCTATACACTACATGATTAACCACTTCCAAAACCTGAAAGATTCCCACATATCTTGATGAAAGCTTTTTTGACTTTCATAATTTAATCAAGTTTTTCTAAGACTTCACCCATAGAAATACTTTATCATCTACAAAAATTTGCCTTGATGTTCTCTTTAGATTAGCATAATTTTTCTATCTATCATTGGCCTTGGCCAACCTCTACCTAATTATCTTGACTTACTCTACCATTTACACAAGCATCTCATGTCCAATTACTACCCTATCATCTAACCTATCCCAACTAATTGGTGTTCTAAACCTCCTTCTGTATAATTCCTCAAATGGAGCCATCTTCAACATTGATTAGTATGAGTTGTTTTAATCAAAATTAATAAAAGGAAGGTACTCCTCCCACTTTTAGTGTTGATCCATACAATATATATGAAATATATCCTCTAAAAATTGGTTGACTCACTTTGTTTATCCATCATTTTTTGGGTGATAAGTAGTGCTAAAATTTAACTGCATATATAGAACTAAATTTGGAGTCAACTCAAATCTAGATGTCATCTTTAGATCTTGATTTGGAATGATATTTTCTATAAATCCATGTAATTGATATAGTTCTTTCATTAATCTCTTCGTGAGCATAGGTGTATCATCTATCAAGTTTCTTGGTATGAAGTGGGATACCTTGGTTAGTTTATCAATTATAATAAGATCATATCATGTTAGTTATATGATAATGACAATCCTTGGATAAAGTCCATGATAATCACCTTCCACTTACACTCTGGTATATCATGTGGATATAATAATATAGCTAGGTGCACATGTTCAACATTTACATGTTGACATTCTAAAAAACAAGACACATAATTCACTACATCTTTCTTGATTCCTTTCCAAAAATAGAGTGGTATTAGTTTAGACAAGAGATTAGTTACCCCTAAATGTCTTGAATATGGGGTATAGTGTAGTTCCTTTAGCACCATGCTCCTCAATTTTTTTGTATCAAGCACATACATCCCACCATTTTACCTCATAAAGGCCATCACTCTTTATCTTGAATATTTTATACCTATAATTATAAGCATTCTCAAACACTTCTTTTTTGACCTAATCATAGAATTCATCTCCTAGTGAAAATTTGATTACCTGATCTCAAAAATTACTCTTGATAGTATCCATGTCTACTATGTACCTTCTATGGATTAGACCATCAGCTACAATATTCTCCTTGCCTTTGATATAATTAATATCAAAATAATAATCATATAATAAATCTAACCATCATCTCTAATGATAATTCAAGTTTGATTGGGTGAAAATGTAATTGAGTCCCAAGTTGTTAGTCTTGAGCTCAAATAGTTTTCCAAATAGAGAATGCCTCCAAACTTATAAGGCATGCATAATTATTTATAGTTCTAGGTCATGAGGGGCATAATTCACCTCATATGGCTTCAATTTCTTAGACCCATAGACTACAACTGATCTATCTTGCATAATAATTCCTCCAAGTATATCTCTAGATGCATCTATGATCACTGAGAATTGACCATTAAGATAAAAAACTATTAGCATTGATGTTAATTTAATCCTCATTTTTAGCTCTTGAAAGGTTATCTCACACTTTTTTTAATAGACAAAACTCTAATTCTTCTATTGAAGAGAGGTAATTGGATTATCTATCTTAGATAAATTTAAAATGAATTTCTTGTAATAGCTTGTTAATCCCATGAAACTCCTTACCTTATGCACATCATTTGTAATTGGCCACTCCATTATGGCTCATATCTTTTCTAGATATACTAAAATACAATCTATGGAGATAATATGTCATAAATACTATACTTTCTTTTGAAAAAAAGTACACTTGGACAACTTGTCATATAACCTATGCCTTCATAAATGCTACAAATCTAGTTTGAGATGTTGTAAATGTTATTCCTCATCCTTAGAATATATGAGTATGTCATCTAGAAAGACCAAAATAAAATGATTCAAATAATCTCTAAACACACTATTTATGAGATTCATAAATGTTGTTGGAGCATTTATTAACCCAAATGGTAATAGTATGAACTCATAGTGCCCATAATGAGTTATGAATGTTATTTTCATAATATCCTCATCATGAATTTATTAATTGATGATACCCTACTCTAAGATTGATCTAGAAAAATCATTTCCCATTCTATTTGATCAAAAAGGTCATTAATGCATGGTAATGGATATATGCTCTTGATTATTTCTTTGTTTAACATCTTGTAATCTATACATAGGAGAAGAGTAGCATCCTTTTTCTTGACAAAGATAACTAGTGTACCCCATGGTGACACACTTGGTCAAATTAATCCTTTTGATAAAAAATCATAATGTTCAGACTTTAACTCAATTAATTTAGTGGTCATCATCCTATATGGTGCCTTATATTACAATTTCATTATAAGTATGATATCAATCGATAAATCAAACTCATGCTTGGGTGGTAATCCTAGTAATTCTTCTAGAAACACATCATAAAATGTACTTATATTCCTTCATATCATTTATCTTAATGATAAATTCCTATCATCCCTTCCTTTGAGATTTCTTGAGTTGAATTTAAAAAATTTGCCTTAGCTTCAAGTCCCTTTTTTCACCCTAAAGTTTTGTCTAATTTCAAAAATCATTTTGACACTTAACCTTATTTAGATAGTATTCAACCTTATATTTATGCTTTTAAATCCAATTAATTATTAGGATCACATCATATGACCCTAACAATGCTACAAAAAAATCCACTACTATAGTAATTTTAGGTAGCCTAATCTTAGCTTCGACTAAACACTTGTCAAATTTGACCTTATACTCATTCCCATACTATATTGGCCATTTATTTTCCATAAACACATCTTTTATAGATAATTTACTAACCATTCTAAGAGAAATGAAACATTTTATATCTCTTATGTCAATCAAAATATAAATTGGTTGATATTACAAAATACCTAATAGTTCTATGGGTGAAGCTTCATACTCAGCCTAATGATTTTCAATAACTATTTGAATTTTCTACTAAAATGTAACCCACTGAGAAGTAAAACCCTAATTCTTCAACTTATCTTGATTATACTCATGAGCATAATGGCCACCTCCATAAATGAATCAACCTCCTATTAATCCTTTCTTTTCAATCTATTGATTTTCTTTAAAACTTCCTTTGAAACCATTACCAAGTTTCCCATTCCCTAAACCATTATTGAACTTGGTGTTTTGATTATTGAAATGACCCTTAGAGTCTTCACTCCTCTACTTTGAGTTCTTATTTTTTAAAGTTGGATTAGAACTTCCAAACCTATTATAAAACTTATATCTAACTTGGGTAAGACATTTCATATTTTTTTCCTGCTTGACTACCTTTTCAAAAACTTGATCCATGGAAGATGGGCCATACACATCTGATTCATAGCCAATTTGGTGTTTTAATCCTATAATGAATTTATTGATCATGAACCTTTTATCTGCTTGATATTGAGGTACATACTTAAGGAGCTTGGTGAATTGATCATAACATTCATTCAATGATAGGTCTCCTCCCTAAAGATTCTAAAAAAAATTAAAATTATGATTGAAGTAAAAATATGGAAACCATCATGACCTAAATAGTGTCACAAAATATTCCCAAGTGGTGTTGGTAGAGTCAAGGTTCATCTCAATATTCTTGCTTGCCCACCACATTATTACTTCACCAACAAGCTGATATTCACCCTAGACTATTTTTATGACTTTATAGTAATTATGAATCTAAAAATATTTTTACATCTCTATCAACCATGATTTAGATCCATTTCCTAATATAGTTCCATCAAACATAGGTGGATTTACCATTATCATATCTCATGCCAACTCTACAATTATTGAAGCTCTTGCATCTTGTGACACTTCCTCATGCCTCTTCTCTTGAGGATGGTCCTACTCTAAAATATTTTATGCATGCCCTCCCTAATCATTAACCTCTTCATGACCATGTACTTCCTATTCTATGGTAATACCTAGTCCCTATTCTCTTGCATGGTTACAAGGATCTGATCCAACTTCACAACTTGCTCAGTAGTGAGATATTTTGGATCAATAGGGGGATTGGTATTTTAAGTACCCTCACTTCCTAGTCTATCAAACACAATTATTATTCCTAATTAACATGAGAATAATTTGTCATTAGCAGACACATTAAGTCCTAGAGTTTGAGCATCATCTCTAATACCAAAATGTAACAACCCCATTGGGTTTTACTGAAATAGATTATTTATTTTTTAAATTAAGTACACATATTCATCCAATATATTTCAAAATAATAAATTTAACTAATTAATATTTAGCTAAGTGTATTATTTTATTTAACCCCTCAAGGTTTATAGCTATTTTATTTATCTAATGATCACCATGATAATGATAAAACAAATCTTACATAATGCTAAATAAATAATAAAGTATACTCTTATTTCATTAAATTAATTATAGAATTTTAGCCATGACTAATAAAATTTTTTGACCACTAATGTAAATATAAAAATGAATAAATATTATAGTTTTAGCAATCATAAAGTCTCAATAATAATAATGCATTGATATAAATCTCTATAAAGCATGAGTCCTCCACGAACTCAAATATTTATTTGTAATCTCAAGTGTAGTCTCTAGTGTAATATTGTTAGGGGGAGGGAGAGCATCATTTGAATTATTTTCCACACCAACCATAGACCATTGATCCCTCACACTATCTCCCAGAAAGAAAATGGCCATCCATTCATAGATGGGTAGATACTGACAGTGTAAAAAACTAGAGTGACAAACTATAACCTATGTGATGTAAGATAATTAATACATGATGTGTACCATAAATAAATATCTTCTAACATGATATCACACAAACATGTAAACAATACCAAACATGTGAAATGATAATGTTTAACTATAAACATTATTTTGGCTAAAGTTTTTAAATAGTTAAATGATCTCTAGGATCAGTTAATTTCATACACACCACTGAATCGAATTACACCTCATCTTGCATTGATGGTGTAAATTAAGCTAGTAAAATCCATCCACTACTTATATAGTGTCATAATGTGAGATTTGGTTAATTATATAATAATATAAAAACTAAGATATTCAATCAAAATATTCCCTATTATAAAATGTAAAATATGTTATTTATGTAAATATGATATACATACATTTAATCCATCAAATATAATGTAAAAAATCTTAAAATCCTCTAATTTATTACAAAATAATAAATAGAATCATAAACCATCCTTAATATAAACATACCATTTGGGTAAGAACTATATCTAGTCTATAAGTTACCCAATATCACAATGCAACTTGAAATGTTATTTCATCCATGAAATAAAACATTATCATATCTTATTTATTTTTTCATGTTCCACAAATATAATAAAATTCAATCATATAACAACTTAATAAGATCTATATTTAAATAATTAAATACTATATTTTAATTCCTCATCTAAAAATTAAATATAGAATAAGGTACCCATTTTACCTTGTTATAATAATAGTGTTCATAAGCATATCATAGTTGTGTACATCTATCTATGGTATATCTATTCTTCAATTTATAACCTATCGACAAATCATATGTTTATACCATGTATATATGTACTATTTGTAAACTCTCATATAAATTATTATAAAGTCACTAATATTATAATGTATATGTTATACTCTAATTAAATAATCCAATGTCCATGATATTAGAGTGTCTTGTATCCTCTCAATACACATTCAAGCTACAATAAATTGTCTCAAACCTTTGATATACCGTATAATTCCTAATTTAATTATTTTAACTAAAAGTACATAAAATATATGTGGTTAACAATTTTAAACATAACCAAACAATTATTTACCAATTCCTTATTTAAAAATACACAAATCAATCAATTCATAGTACTATTCAAATTTATTTTATATAAAAAGATCAAAGATTATATACTTAGCCAATATGTCCAAATATTGAGAGTTTTATGATAATATAACTTAGTTCTTGACCATATAAATACACCTCATATAATATACAATTTAATCAAATACTCAAACCTATTATAGTCTATGTGAGGATCTCGCTCATAATTTAATAACTAATGTGAATGTATGTAAAACACAGACATAACCATTCCAATAATAAACCCAACATTATCATTTTTAAAATTTACCCCAAATTTAAAATAAAACTCCTTTACAATATACATTTCATTTATGTCAATGAGTATAGTGTTTCACTCTTCATCCTAAGTTTTAATAAACTTATATATATATATATATATATATATATATATATATATATATATATCTGAATATACATCCAAATATATATACATACACCCAAATAAATATATACCATAGGCATCATTACCAAGTTTCATACTTTTAAATGTTTATGGCTTAGAAAGAGTTCAACCTATTTTCATATATATATAATTATGCATGTTATAGGATTTATTATAGAAACTAAGTATATTTATTTTAACATGTATTCTTTAAATCATTTTAAACCCAATACACACAAGTTTCATTCGAAGATCCCTAACCTTTGAATATATTTATCATAAAGCCATTAATCTTGATATATATATATATATATATATACACCTATGTATATACATTTTCCTATATATTCAAAAAATTTATAAGAACCTATAATGTCCTTACCCAAATTCCAACTTCAGTATATACAAAGCTGAATCCCTCAATACAAAAGTCTATGTCCAAACTAGTTTGATATCTAATACTGAGTCCAAGTCCCTACCCAAATTAGTTATAAATACCCATTTAAAAATATAACAATACTAATAATTTTTAGGGTTTATAAATTTGAAACAAATATCAACACAAATTTTTCAAGGTGTTAATATAAACATATAGTTCTAGCCTTTCTATTTAGGATTACTCTAGTTTTTATGTAGGGTTTTTTAGATGTCCAAACCATGTAAAGGTCCCTACATTCATCCCATATTTTTTTAATTTCAAAATCAATTAAAAACTATTAAACCCTTTTATCATTTAATATCCAAAATCCATCAAACTATCAAACAATAATTTAAAGTACTTTGCCAACCTATAAAAAATGATTACAATGCCAAGGAAGTCAAATTTTATATTCACTTCTTACCTTGAGTACCCTTTATCTACTTATGCCTTATATTCCCACATATGTCATGCCCTCATAAGCCTCTCTCCACTACCTTTTATTCTCTTCTATGCCCTTACTCATCACTCCAATTTCTCCCCTTAATTTGATAGAAATTAATGACTAAAACAAAGCATGACATAAATAAGTCAATAAAACAACAATTTTCCACCATTTATTATGTATAAATCCCCCAAATCCATAATGGATTTCCTAAATGATTGTTAAATTGAGTTAAAATATATTAGAAACCCTAATAATCTTGAATCTTCTCCATAACAATTAAAATATTCATTATTTAATCCTTAGTAATATCCATGCTCATTGACCATAATAAACATCTATGCATTCAAATTTATAAAAGTCATAAAATATTATCATTCCATATAATTTTGACTAAAAAACAAGTCCACTTAACATAATGACCATATGACAAAGTAACTATAACTTATGACTATTAAAATACCATTGACAATGTTACCAAGTATCTAAGAATCAAGCACAATGATGTCTATACAATCATTAAACAATGAAATTATCTATATTACCTTGCATAGAATTATGTTTATTTCCTAAGCACTATGGATTTATATAAGACTTAAGTCAATAGCATTATGTTTATTTCCTAATAAATAACTATAACTCATTAATGTCTTATTATAGGTTTATAAAACTATTATAAATGATAATAATAACCTTATAAACATAAGTAGTCACTTAATAAACTGATCAAGATAAGTAAAATAATTATTTTATTACTAAAACAATTAATCCAAACAAAGCATTGTTTATAAAACCATTCAATTATGTTTAATATAGTGGTAAGTTATAATAAGATAGGTACAAATCCATTAAATTTTTAAAGCAATAACATCAACAACTACTGATGAAGTAACATAACTAGATTAGTGATTTCACATAATCAAAACAAAATGATCATCGAACAACAATAAGATCACATTAGGCATGTATAATAGAAATCAAAACATACTACAACTATCTAACTCAAATAATAATCACAAAACATGTTAATCTATTGTGGTGTGTGCATGGGTTTCCAATTTTTCTCTCTATCATCCCCCAATGCCTCTATCTACACCACCCTTTTTTGATGATGCCCTCCCTCTATCATATTATGAAGGATGGATATATCCTACATCAACCTTATAATAATGAAGTTAGTTATCCCAATATATAAATATATCCATCAATTACTACTATATAAAGTAATAAACATGATCATCAAGTATAGAATATGAAAGTACAAATATCTCATAGTAAATTAATCATGTAAATTAAGAGAAATATAACTATCCCATAAATATCATATGAAATAAAACTTAATCAAATAGTAATTAAATCAAATACCAACCATAACAATCTATGGATCAAAAGTTTATTCAGCTTAGAGATAAATCAGGATGTAATAGGTCTAAGTGTCATCTATAAGATCCCTAAGTCATATCTCCCACTCAAAAGTAGTTCCCCACTTGTATAATAGCACCATGTGGCTTTAGTGTCTTAAAAATGGTGTTAGTTTCCTCTTTTCAAGACTATTATTATTTTTAGGAGCACCTATGCTTTTGTTTCTAGGTTTTATTCCTATGCACATGAAATATGGAACTCTATATTATGATTGTAATAACTTATTTAAGTTATAAACCCTAATCCTCATTAAAAGTATGCCATGAGCTTAAAATGTGTGTTCATTAGTATGATAGTATGGACATCCTTGACACCCCATTATGAATGGTTTTCATAGATAAAAATACTCTGAGGAGGTATCAAGTCTGATGTAGTTTTCCCAATTAGTGTTTGGTGTATGTACAAGTGAATGCTATAAATATAGTGGTCTTGAATGCCTTGAATGTGTTTGAGATTAGAAATCTTTGAAATATAAGCTTAAGTTAGTTGTAAATGGTATTATGTAAAATTAAGAAAGAATAGGGATTAATAACATTGATTTTGCTCAACTTATTTCTTGTTTGAATAGGATTTTTGCATCTATTTTCCATCTAGTGGATATAGGTTTGATAGTCTTATATTTATTGTTGTTTATAGCTTGTAAAGATAATAAAATGTGCTTATGCCAACCTTAAGAGGGATAAACATTTTAAAATATATCTATTCAAGAGAGTTAGGGCATAAGACACTAGTGTCATGTGGCTCTAGTGTCCTTAATGTGGTGCTACTGTCTAATTGGTAGTTTATTGGGCACAAATGGTTAGGATCTGGGAATGTAGTTCTAAGATGATGTTTAGCTTAATTAGAGATGTTTGTGGTTCACACAATGGATGGAAAAGTATGATAAAGGCTCTAGGATAGGTCTAAGGATAAGATAGGATTAGGCTTTCTCAAGAAACATTTTTAGGTGATTATATTCATCCCCCTTTATGTTAGAAATGCATCAAAGTGAAATGACTAGTATAAAGGAAAAAGAAGCATAACTAGACTTACCTAGGAAATGAACCCTGTGTAGCTAAGTTTGATTATGCAAAGCTAAATCTATATATGTGAATCATGATCCAAGGTAATGACCTACATTTAAATGTGCATAAATTAGTCCTTAATTAATATATATCAAAACAAAAATACTATGTTGAGTAAAGTAACTAAGTAAAGCTAATTAAAGAGATGAGAAAGAGGAAAGGAATGAATAAAACTAGTTGGGTATGTGAACCAATGTATGAACCTAGTGATAACTAGTGTGGACATGTATATATTGATCAAATCATTAAATAGGTATTAGACTAAGTTGATAGCTTGCTCAATCCTCATATTTCGGTGTTTTAAGAACTCAATCTAATTTTTACTCCATAATTGCCTACTCTTGCTTGATGGATAATGACCTGTGAATAGATTGGATAAGAATTTAAGTATGTCAAACCCCCTTATATGGGTGTATCAATAAATAAAGTAGGATATGACACCATCATTTCCCACTTGTGTGTAGTAAATGCACCTAAAATTGAAATATGAAAAGTGATGAAAGTATCTAACTGGGTATATCTAAATGTGTATGCCAACTTTATAGCCACTTATGTAAATTATGTATCTCTATGACACTTAAGAATTACAAACATAATATATGGAGTAAGGAATGAAATTGGTGAAAACTTGGAATATGATGTCAAGTGTATATAGTTTAGAGAATGACATGGAGTTTACCATTCCATCTAAATAACTTGTCTGTAACTAAGCATATAGAAACTATATGATGTGCACATGCCCCTAATATGATATCTGAGTATATATATTATAGATTGAGTATGTAATAACTAAATCTATGAAATTGAACTAACTGTGGGAGTGATCATTCTATGAATTATTCTCCTAATTTGAGTAACTAATATGAATCATAGCTAAAATGAGTGTATCTAAGCAAAATCTAAACATAACTATCAAACTTTTAACTATATTGTGCAAATTTATATTGTACTTTTTGTACTATTATATATAATCTATATTACCCTAAAGCTGGGGCTACTAGATAGTAGCACCATGTAGTGGATAGTAGTACCATGTAGTGTTAGTATCCCAATCTGGGTGCTAAGGTATGTCTGGTCTGAAATCTAGGTGATTGAACTACTTTTTGATTCCCTCTTTTTTCTTGTGTCTTACCTATATCTAATTTCCTAAAATTGAGCCTATGTGCTAAAAAAAATCAATGAATAGAAATTTAGTATCCTAATCTCTATGACAAACCCCTATGAATGTCCCTTATTTTTGTGTTAGTTGTTAACCTATGCAATAATTATCCTTAAAATAAAATAGAACTAAAAAATGTGTTAAATGAAGCATATATTATCACTACATGATATTCCAATATAATGTACAAACATAACATTAGAATGTAAATGAATCTAAGCATAGGTATGTAATGTAAAATGTATGTTATATATATAATTATAAAAGGGTGTCAAGATAGATGTAATCAATGTGTATAACCACAAATATGGGAAGCTACCAAGGTCATGATGTCCATCATAACACCCAATTAGGAAGGTTAGAGGCATGAGGTACCTCATGACATCAAAAAATGGTGTGTGTGTGTGTGTGTGTAACAAGGAAAGATAAGTGTTATGGTGAAAATACATAAAAATACATGAGGCATGAAAATTTAGGCCAAGATGACATAATATAAAGGATATGGGCACATGTCACTAAATTTGAGAATTGAAGACATATATGGACATGTTCAAATGTCCACATACACAAGAAATAAACAATTTTGGCTTTGAGCCACATAATAAAACATGTTCAAATGTTTCCATATATAATCAATAAAACACACAAGAGACATGGGTATATGCCCAAGGCATATATGAATAGAAGTGATGTAGAACCAAAGAATAATGTCATAGTCAAACTCCCTTGAAATGGAAGAAGCATATGAAACACAATCAAGTCTAAACTAGGAAAGATAGAAAAGAAAGTATGTATGAATGTTGTACAAATATGTGTAAATGATAAGATGTACATATATTAAGTCTAAACTAGTGATAGTCAACAGAAATTCTAAGTATGAGTAGTAATGATCAATTCAAGATATATCAATGTGTAAACTAGAATGTATAAAATGTAAGGATATAACCTACTAATAGAAATTATGTATGAGATAACCCAAAGTGTGTGGGTGTATCAAATGAATAAACCCAAATTGGTGTATATGCCCCTAGTAGGTAGATTATAACAAGTTTGGATTAGTGTAGTGGACCAGAGTCCTATATTTAATCTAAAATCACTCAATAAGAATAAATGAAACATATACATATGATTAAATTGACTATACTAAGATAAATAACATATTTGGTATCTTTAAAATAGAAGAAATGTAAAAATATCAATGCATATAATCTATAAATTTTGTGTTTTCTAAGTGATATTTGAATTTTTTTGTGTTTTGAATGTTATATTACTTTGGTATTTTTTAGATATAATCTATGTACAAGTAAATGAAAATAAACATTGTACAATGATAAAGAGAGAAGAAAATACGTACAAGGAGTAGGAACCATATGAACCAATGAGCCTCATAGGAGACTCACTAGCATTGTGAACTATGTAAAATAAGGGAAGTATGATCATGCATGTTGTATGAAAAGGAAATTATGATCATATAATTTTTTGTGAAGATTAATTAGTGTTTGAATTTTCGTATTTGGTGATGTTATAAATTTGTGTTACAAACCATGATGCCCTATGAATTGTATGGATCTTAGGAACCCATATGGTAGAAGAAGTGACATAGGTGTCTTATGTTGAGAACCTTGAAAACTAAATGTTACTGATCTTAGAATAAACTAAGTGGAGTAAGCTCTTCTAGAAATTATGACATACCTCTAACATAGGGGTCTCTCTAATAATGCTCTTTATGGGAGATTATGTGTACATTTTGATACCATAGGTGTAAAACTCACTTGTACCAGTGGCTCTACTTAACTCTATGATGTATGCATAGTAACTATACTCTAACCTATAACTAAAAACCATCTAATATTTGGTAATGGTTTTAGAACTATAATTGGTGATATGCTAGAACTGTAACTGGTAACTATGTTAGAACTACCTTTGGGAGGGGTAGAGGATACTCATATGGGACACCCTCAACTTGGACCTCCTAATTTTCATGTATTTACTTCAATCATCTATGTACTATTGATGGGATGTCTTAGAGATATTGTAACCATGGCCTACGTAATAATATATCAAATATACCTACACTAGGTATTACTAAGAACTAAGTGGGTATGTTTACTGGTCCAAAGTGTAATAGAATCACAATCTCCTTGATAAATATTTTAACATGACCACTAAAACCAGTAATGATTGTATTCATGGGGAATATGCCTCACTCTATGTAACCCAACTGATGTAAGAGTGTCATAGTGCACATGTTAATGTTTGACCCATTTTAAACTATTGTCACTTGGATTTACACACTTTTAGGAGATGTTTAAGCTCTCCTCATCCAATTAGTACAATATAAACACCTCTATGATTTGGGTAGCCTAAATATGAGGTAAATCTCTAGATAGGGCTAGCTCCCTTGATGTACCACTTTGGATCATAAATACACCTAAATTTGTTTTGGGGGGAAAGGAGAGAGATAAATAAAATAAAACTATTCTAAGGGAGGTGATACACTAAATAAAATTATGAATTCCAACTAACATCATGTTACACATGAGAACAAAGGACTAACCAAACACACACTCCTGCAATATGCATCTTCTCACATCAATGTTAGATTATGAGGTTATGGATGATTATGAAAATATATGAGGATTAGATAAGAGGCCTTACATTGAACTACTAAATTTATTAACTCACTCAATCCTTGACATTTCCTAGAACACTTCACATGCCCTATGAGAAGAATCTTTTCAACTACAAATAGGATGAAAGAATGAGACAACATGCTAAAGAATCCATAGTGTTCACTAAGAAAGATCCAAAATTCAAGTATAACACACTATGAAAAATCATTAAAATGTAATGAATTATTATTATTATTATTATTATTGATAAAATGGTATAAAAATGAGTAGGTATTTTCCATACTTAGGGGGAACATAAGTTATAATGGCCAAAATGGCTAGTTCTTATAGAACTTGAGAGAGAGAGGAGAAGAGTGAAGTACAAGAGTCACAAAGACAATTTTAAAACTAAGAGAATAAGTTATTTTTGAATGATGATTGAATATGGTATGAACCATGTAAGGTCAATAAGTATAGGTGTTCATCTAAGTCATAAAACTCATGAAAAGTGGCATGAAGCTCCTCATTCTCACTGAGAAACTACCTTCATGATTTAGACCTATTTGAATGTCCCATAACTAATGAGGGATAGTTATGATGATTGTAATTAATGGTAAGTATTTTATATATTCATCTCCATTCATGGGTTGTAGGATTGGTTATATGAAGCCATTTAGAAAGGAGTCATCACCATCTATAGTCCAAAAAACTTTTCCTTCATGCACCTTGTACACTTGGCCTCAAATTTGTATTTATTTTCCCATGAAAATATATGGGATGGAGTTTATTAAAAATTTTAAGACCCTCCATGCCCTTATAATCATCAAGGAGATCTTAAAAAGGCTCACACATGAAGTTTTCACCCTTCTCACCATTGTGTTCACTATGCTAGATTTGACTAGCTGAGGTGAGAGCTTTAGCTTGGACACTTAGGAGTTTTTTTTTGGAATTAAATTATCATAGGGAGTTATTAAAAGTCTTAATATTCCCCAAAACTTTATTTCATCTTCAGAGCTCTCTTAGAGACTACAAAACACATAAAATGGTCAAAAATACCCTATTTTGCACCATGTCCATGCAATTTCATACAACTCAAAAGTATGGGATGGATCCTAAATGAGTAATTTACAATTTAAAATCAATTTCATGGTCAAAATATGTCATGTAGATATCTTTCCAATATTTTTTTCTCCATTAGGTATTTATAAGGGTTTAGTGAGGGTTTTAGGTAGTTTTTACTCTTAATCATTTTTCATAGAGATCTAACATTCGAACTATCAAAAAATGCAAAAAAAAAATATTAGGGACCCTAATAACCCTTAAAAACTCCTTTGGTTCGCATGTAAATTCTTAGAGGAGAAATGAGCATTTGAAATCACCCAATAAAGCTTGTATTCATAATTCTTGCATGTTTGGACTATCTTTGGGCTCAAAATATCTCTCCTATAGGTTTATATATAATAAAAAAATCTTAAAAATTCCTAAATACATCTCATAAACATTTTCCAATCATATATATATCATATTTCATGCTATAAGTAAAGTGTCTTCCCATTTGACCTTAGTCTTAAACCTTGCTTAATAGGCTTGTCTACACCTTTTAGGAACTATACCTTCCTATAAGTCTTATCCACTTTGTGTTATTATCTTAATGTTTCCATATATGTGTTTAAACCTACCAAGTTACCCTACAACCTTCCAAGAACTCTTTCTCATCTCTTCTTCTCATTCACCAATTAGGCCTAGTTGGAACCCTTGGGGTTAGACTATATATGGTTGTCCACAAACACTTCCTAGTTTTTTATCATCAATATTGGGCCAAATTAATGTTTTTTATAGATAAATACAGGTTACTAAATCACCCCAAATCATCACATTATGTTTAAAAGGTACCCAACACCCATTTAGGTCACATTTTCTCTATTTGTTACCTCTATACAGGCTTGAAAATGGCCTACCTCTAAGCCAAAATAGAGGATGTGTTTCCTAATTTTCCAAGAAAAACACTTACATTATGGTGATCCTTGGGTCATGAGGACTCCCTGAACAAAAATTCATTTCAAAATGACCTCTCTAACACCTTCAAACATCTAAAACCCCAAGGCAAACTTTCAAAGCATTGACTGTGAGTAGAAATGGCATGTAGACTGTATTATGCATCATTTGATCCCTCTATTTGCTTGATTTTAATTATTTATATTACCTTAAAGGCATAAAAATTATGTTGGATATGTTGAAAACCCATTCATCACTCTACCTTACTATAAACCCTCTCCCATCCTTGAATTCTCAAGACTCTATGTCAAACCTAACTGTGTTTCCTACTTCCTTCCTCAAAGATGACCCTCTAATGATAATTATAAGATGTTTATGCCTATTAAAAATTTTAGTTACCTATAAATCATGATTATTAATATTTTAATTCACCCAAAACACTTCACTTCTTTACATTCCTCATTCCTACCCATTGAACAAAGAGTCCCTTAGTGTAACTGTATAGACTACTATAGGTGCATACAAGATTTTAAGGGACCTATGTAGGATTTTCACACATTAAATTTTTTTTGGAGGTAATCATATAATTTAATAAGGTTTTATTGGTTTTATTTTATCACTTTAATCTTCTACATGACACCTTATTCCCTTGACTGATCAAGACTATGTGTTCTTGTCTGACTATATTTTTTGCTTTGGGGTGATGCATGTAGGTTATCTTTCATAAATAAATCTTCAATATAATTGTTGTGATACCTTTAGAGTTTAAAATTTTAATTTTAAAATTTTTGGTCCTATTTTATTCATAGTTATGATGCCTACATGTTGGAAACACTACCTTCTCATTCACTACCTATGATAGTCAACATAATAGCTATAGGTGTATATTATGAACAAAAGGGTATTTGTAGGTGTTAACCTGATAAAAAATTCAAAAAATAACCTATATTTTGGTCATAATTTTCAAATATGTTCTCATCATGCTCCAGGTCTACAATAATGAAACACTTTCTCAAACCTTACCCTTGGTTGGTTGTAGGTGCTCACAAGGCCTATGTATGGACTGAAAGGTGGGTATAAGAGTCTAAACATAACTTATTAGAATTTTAATTATTTATTAGGATAAACTACTCCTTTTAATTACTTTTAATAATTTAAATATGGTGTAAATGTCTAGTTTACAACTTGGGTGAAGGTCTCATTTGGGTCACAGTCTTGTAGACAATATTGAAGGAATTTAGTGTTTTATAGTCAATTTTAGGACCCCAAACAACCAACATCCATTAGCTCCTTGACATTAAAATTTTTAAAGTTACATGTTATTTATATGGGATACAATATTTGAATATTATTATTCATAAATTTCATTGGGAAAATTATCACAAGATATCCAAAAAAAACCTCTCAGACTTCTATTTTTCATTTTCAGGGAAAAGGGGCCTGAACCCAATCATATCATATTTTGAAGGTTTTTCTACTTAAAATTGAAAATTTGACACATAAAAAAAGGTATTAAATTATTCAAAACATTAAAATTCATCAAAAAAAATTTCAACCTATCCCATGTTCTCTGTACAAGCACTTCTAAATCTTTGCTAATGCCACATGTAGGTGGATGTTTCCATGTATAGACCGGAAAGTAGGATAATAGGTAGTGAGTATAAAATTTGATATTTATGGTACTAGGCATATCTAAATGAATAAAAATTAATTCTTAAAACTCCTAATTATTTTAAACAAATTCCAACACATCTCTTTCAATGTGAAATTCCCTATGAAGGCACTTGTAGATGATGTTCAATGGCAGACTGAGAGCATATGTTGCATATGACTATAAAAGTCCTCTTTATTTCATAAAATAAAGTATTGAATCACAAATTAATGATGTTAAAAGATTAAAAAAAGACTTAAAAACCTTAAATACACCCTTGTGAACATGTTTTATATGCCCCATGCATGTGCTTCACCATAACTGCAAGTAGGAGTGAGCAAGAAGTTGACTGAGTTTGACAGTGGACTGTAAGTTTGTTCCAAGCATGATGCATTGAGATAAAACATGAAATAAAGTGATAAATATGGAATTAATAAATGGTTATTAACTTATCACAACCCTCTAAAACAATGAACAAGCATGAAGTTCCTAAAAATTGTGAAAAACTATCTATAATTTAGAAAAGTGTATCCTCTTGCAACTTTGATGTACTTGACTTATCCTTTAGACTGCATGGAAATAACTTCATGAGAAGCTAATTGTTAGAAAAATACTCCAAGCATGTTGTGTGAAAATCTCTAAGATGATGCTCTGGGTTACCCTTGCCATCATATATTGTAAGCTTAAGTTACATGAGACTGGATGGAAATGGAGTTGTTTCTATTTAATGTGACAAAGGTGTATATAAGATAATGTTAAAATCCAAGGCATGTGATGCCCTATTGGCTCCTTTCTGAATATGTAACACCTTAAACTATAGAGTGTGAATCTATTACATAAGGGATTATACATCTAGAGAGTAGGAACTAGACATAATAAGTTTAACTATCATTGAAGGATGTTGAATTATAATTCTAGGTTATGCTTATTAATTTGGTTAAGTTGGTCCCACTATAGGTGTAACAACATTATTAGCTTGGGGAGTTAGAGATTTACCATTGCTTATTTTTTTCTTGATTTCCAATATGGATTGTAGGATTTATGCATGATCAAGTGGTTATTCTTGATTTCTATCTTTTAAGCCTTGTAATACCTCATCTTTAATCATAATTATGTCATCATTATTAAGTGGAGGGAGAGTGTCCTAATTATCAATGTGTACATCATCTTCATCTTAGTTATATTATTCATCTTTACATGTATTTCCATTTAAATCCACATAATCATGGTGAGAATTATACATATTGGGGGTTATGATAGTTCCCTTATCCATGCTATAGGCTCAGATACTAGGAATCTAAATATGCTCTATAGGATTACCACCTAGTCTAGCACTTCTACTTAATGGAAGAGAGAGAGTTTGTTTAGATGGAATATATTAAACAAATTTGGAAATATATACTAAAACAAAATATACGAACTCTAAAAATTTGAAAGAAGCTAATGAAAATAGGAAAAAAATGGTTAAGTAGCTAATGATTTAATATTTTAGGGTTTTACTAGTGTAAATATTATGTTAGATTAAAGGTTGAGTTGTATAAGTTAGTGAAATAATATGCAATAAATAACAAATTTTTTTTTACAAAATTTGACTTACTTTAGCTTTCTAAAAATAATAATAAATATGTGAAAATAGAGACATATATATAAAATAACTATCATTGAAGATTTGGGTGATAAAAATTGGGTTATGAATAGGTTTGAATGTCATATACAAGATCCCTAAGTTAGATCTCCATCTAGAAAGTAGTGTTTCACCTAGACAATAGTGTCATATGGATCTAGTGTCTTGAAAAATAGACCTAGTATCCTCTTTGTAGGATTTTTCATATTTTATAGGAACACCTATGCCTTTATTTTTGGGTTCTCTTCCTACATGAACTAAATCTATAAATTTGTATTATGCCTATAAAACTAATTTAATTTACTTATCCTAATCCTCCTTACAAATATGGTATGAGTTGAAAATGTGTGTTCATTAGTAGGATAGGTTGTACATCCTCAACACCCCACTATGAAGAGTGTTGCCTACATACCAATACTCTAAGGAGGGATGAAGTCTGATGTAGTTCTCCCACCAAGTGATTGGTGTAATTTTAATTGAATGCTATAATGATAGTGGTCTTGAAGGCCTTGAATGTGCTTGAGATTGAAAATATTTGAAATATAGGATTAGGATAGTTGTATATGGTAGTATCATAAGTATGGAATAATAGGGATTAATAACCTTGATTTTTCTCATCTTGTTTCTTATTTTAATTGGATTTTTGAATCTATTTTCCATATACTAGATAGAGGTCTAATAGTCTTGTATTTATAGTGTTTCATAGCTTGTGCACAAAATAAAATGTGCCTAGGCTGGTCTTAGGAGGGGTACACATTTGAAATATATCCATGTGTAATAGTTAGGGTAAAGGAACTAGATCTATGATGGGGACACTAGCACAATATGACTCTAGTGTCCTTTTTTGTGGCGCTAGTGTCCATATGGTAGGATATTGGGCACAAAGGGTTAAGATCTGGGAATGTAGTTCTGGGACTGTGTTTGAGCTAACCAAATATTTATATGGTTTTTACAATGTATACAAAAGTGTGATAAATTATCTAGGATAGATCTAGGCTAGGATAAGAATAGGTTGTCTCAAACACCACTCTTAGCATCTAAATACCACTTTTAGGTGATTATAGGTTTTTTAATTTCTAAACATATTAGGATTCACTATAAAATTATTTTTTATTATAAAACTAGTGGTTCATAATTATAAAATAAGGTTAAATAATTATTATAATTAAGGTTTATAATATTAGGGTTTCATAATTTATAAATTAGGGTGATATGTTTCTATGTTTTTTGTTAGTTTTTCATAATATTAAAATTAAGGATTTTGAATTTAGGGTTTATACGTTTAGGGTTCATATATTCTAATAACACCTAAAAATAGTCTAGTTTTTTTATTTAAGGTTAGGGAGAGAGTATTAGTATTCATTCCATAAAATAAAACATATTTTAATAGTTGTTTTGTTATTTCACCACCTATATGACAATATATCTCAGATCAGGGTTTAATGTGGCCATAAAAATCAAGTGAAAACTTTAAAGAGACTTATGTTTATGTAAAACACCATTATTAGTTATTTATGGTTGTTAATAGACATGTTAAGTGATTAGATCAGGCACAATTATATAGCACAACACTTAGGGTTGAGTTTTATATAGAATAGGAAAGATAAAGGTTTCTTCTTCCTATTTGTCAAGTAATGTAGGATCATCTAAGGTCCTAAGTAATATTACATCAACCAATTAAAGAGTGCTTATGTGTGTGTGTGATTTATTTAATTTTTATGTTATTTTGGCATGGTTACTCATTGGCCAGTTCAATCATGATGTTTACATGTTTTTTCATACATTAATTTGATGGTGTTCTAGTGCAAAGATTTAAATTCTATAAAAAACAATGTTTGGGTAGAATCTTATGAGCCTTCATATGGCAAGCATGTTATGACGTGAATAAAATCCTTAGGAATGTCCAAATGGAAATAATGTTATGACCCAAGGAATTTTATAATGGAGAGGACATTTTCTCTAGTGGTGGAGAAGATAATTTGAAGGTACATTCAACCAATTAATATTTTGATGAAGATATTCATTTTTGAGTTAAAAAATAATGAACTAGTATATGTGGCATTTTGGCTGAAGTTTGGCTAACTTGTGGTAAAAAAAGGGTGAGCAGCCAAAAGTTGAAATGTCTTGTAGATAGAATTTAGAATAGGTTTATGGGGATATAAGTAGAGGGGGAGAATGAAGGGAAGGATTTCTTATGTATATTTAGAAATCAAATATGTAATTGTTTCATCTTTATTGTTTATAAGAAGTGTTATGCTACTAGTTTGAAGGTATAAGTATGTGTAAATCCCAATAAGTTTATTTTATATATTTTCATCCATGTTTTGTGTTTAATAATATAAATAGTGGAATGAGTTCATATTTTTCATCAAATTTGATAATCTAATAGAATCTATGATGTTTTGAAGTTAATTATTTGATATAATTTTCATGTGTGTTCAAGGATTTAGATAAACCCTTACAACATGGGAGATAAAGGTAGACCTTATTTGGTTTCCCCCTCCTTATTATTTAACCAAGTGGTATCACATCAAAGTAGTGTCCTTGAAATTGTGTGTTTGAAAAATTATTCAATGTGGATTATAAGCTGTGAAAGAGAACTCTAAATAGAGTATTTCAAGTTATGAGAGAATATTTCATAAGTGTTTGCAAGTGTGAGATAAGTCCTAAAAATTTAAGGGAGTTTGTGAGAGGATCAATTTGGAGATAATTTTAGGTTGTGTAATATAAAACTACTAATTTTTTGTTATATATGGCACATAAGAGAAGAACATGTGATATGGATGAGTTGATAAAGATGTTGAAAGTTTCTAGGTAAGATTGGACATGATGGGAAAGACTTCACAAGGAAACATGGTTGAAATAGTGAGTGATGGTGATGAAGAAGAGATAATGGTGGGGCTGTTGTCAATACAAAAAAAAATTGATTCTTTCGATAAAGGCCATGTAAGGGGAGGAAAATATGCTAGTAGACAGATAAAACTAGCCAAGGTTATGGTAGAAGAAAAAGGTAAATACCTTAATGATATTTTCTATTTTGTGGAAAAAAAATTATAGAATAGCTCATGACTTAGATAGTTTAGCTAGAAACATAATTTATGTATGTTAATTTTTATGACATTGTGAGGGTAAAGGTTTTATGTAAATTTTTGTTTGGAGTTTTATCCATGTATTTGAAATATCTCCAAGTGAGGAGACAAAGGAAAGGGAATAAGAGGGTTTGTGATTGGAAACAAATGGTTTCTAAGATGATGGGTCATTTTTTACACCTGATATTGCAAGCATAATGGTTGAATAATCTTTGTGTGATGAGGTTTGAGAGAGATGAGAGGAATATTATTTCCAAGAGAGGAATAAGGATGGGAAACTCCCTGTGAGTAAAAAAACTAATTTAAGAATTAGAACATAGATGCATATGTGTACGAAAAAGAGAGTTGTATTAGAAGACAATAAGGATATGAGGCTTCTATATGTAGATCCCAATTCTAATTTTTCAAAAAAATAGGGTGAATGAGAGATATGAGTTACTCATATATGAATGTATCTACATGAAGGATGTGGTAGAGGTAATATATTACTCACTATAAGAGGGAGACCCATTGTGTGATGATGGGCAATATATTTTGAAGTCTCATGAGTGGACAAATTCTGAATTATCATTGTTTTATGATGACAATGGTTTGGTAAACTTTATTTTGGTGGTATAAATATTGAGGAAAACCAAGGAATAATAGAGTTGAATGAATATTGTAACCATGTAGAGTTGTAGGTGGAAGAATAATTCATCTATGTAGATTTTCAAGTGGATGAAGAGAGAAACCATGATAAGTTTCAAGTTCATTTTAAAGAAACATTGGAGGTAGATGTGATTCAATAAATTTCACACACAAAGGTTATGGTTTATGAGTAGTCATGTGAAGGTGTTAAAAGAGATATGTGAAGAAGCAAGAAACAACCATGAAGGTTATTGAAAATGGTCCATTGGTAGTCCATTATCAGTGTGAAAGACATGAAAAACATGATAGAATTGAAGAAGCATTGTAAAACATGTCTTTAGGACATGATAAGGTGGTTGATGAGTTATTTTTTAGAACTCTTATTTCCCCTAATATGTTTGTGCATTTTGAAAGTCTATCCATATATATTATAGTAAATAAAAGGAATAATTGTGGTTCATTCTAGCATGTTCATATGTATGAGAAGTGGAGTAAAAAAGCTAACCAAGTGATTGATATGGAAGTTGTGGATAAAGAGATGGTTGGTGTTTATGTTCTATCAATAAAGGATTATTTTCAAGTCAATATGGAGACAAGAGAGTGTGGTAGAGCATGGGAAAAATTTTGTTCTCAAGGTGATATTAAGGTGGAAGATCATTTATATTAGTTAAAAGAAGAAAAGTTATCACAAAAACAACCAAATATTATCCTAAGGAGTAATCAAAATGATGATGAAGGCTTTAAGAAGCAAATTTTTGATGTGAAGCAATATTGTATCATGGTGATAGATGACATAATGTAGTTAAATTTGATATCAACTCAATCATGTGTGGAATAACCTTATGTTATAAGTGAAGAGTGTGAAACATTCAAGTTCACAAGGTGTGTAGAGGAGTGGATGATATGTATAGTATCCCAAGCATGTGAATAAGAATTGGATATTGTAATAGATATAGAGAAATTTATTGGTATACCAATATAGAAAATGAAGGATGAAAAGGTAAGAATTGTCCTTGGTTTTATTCTATATGTTATGAGTTATCATTTGGATGCCCAAGTATATGTTAATTCAGTTGTGATGATATTCATAATAATAGATAAGATGGAAGCCATGAGAGAAGAGGTGAAAATAGTGAAGTGTGATGTTAAGAAATATACAACAATGGGTTGGATAAAGTGGGAACAACTCCAAGAATGATTTAAGAGGATGTGGCTGATCTATAATGGGTTTAAGGCCACATGGGAGGGTAAGATGAAAGATAAAACATCTTGGTAGTGGTGATGGTTAGATGAAGGTGGGTTTCAGTGCACAATAGAGTGGAATGGAATATGGATAATCTTTTGGCAAAGGAGGATGAATTATGGTGGGTGAAATCTCATAAAGGAGTGAAATGATGGTGAGTTTAGTCCCAAAAATGAGAGATATGATGGTGTTTAAAATACCACAGGGATAGGAAGAAATAGTAAAAATTATGAAAGAAGAAAAGAAAAAATAGTAAGCATGAGCTAAAATTGGCACAAAAAAGAAGACAAATTGTTGAGGTGTTCTAATGTGTAAGTGAATGCCATGGTTATTATGCCTCATGAAAAAAAATGTGTTTTTATACTTATCCCATCCATCTGATTAGGAGATCACATTTTTAACCTCAAGTGTTTGATGTAAGAGCATCTAAGGTCCTAGGCTATCTTGAGTTAACCAGAAAAAGAGTGATTATATGTTTGTGTGATTTATTTCATTTCTATGTTATTTTGTCATGGTTATTCATTAACTAGTTCAAATAATACATTTACATGAGTTTTCATATAGTAATTTGATGGTGTGTATGTGCAAGGATGTAAATTTTGTATATCCTCATATTTGTGTAGATTCTCATGAATATCCATGTGGCAAACATGTTATGATGTGAATAAAATCCTTAAGAATTTCCAAATGGAAAGAATGTTATGAACCAAGGAATTATAGTATGGAGAGGATGTTTTATCAAGTGGGGGAGAAGATATTTTAAAGAGACATTCAACCAAAAAAATGTTTGAGGAAGATCTTCATTTTTTGTTTCAAATTTAATGAAACTATATAAGAGGTAGTTTGGCTAAAGTTTGACTAACATTTGGCTTAATTTTGGCTAACTTTTGACAGATAAGAGGTGAAAAATTAGATTCTAAACACATTTATAGATATAATTTAGGATATACATTGAGGAAATAAAGTGGAGGGGGGAACAAAGGGAAGGAGTTCTCAGCTAGAGTTATGGATCAAATTTGCAATTATTTCATCTTTATTATTTGAAAAGAAGTGTTATGTTGCTAGTTTAAAGGCAAAAGTCTATGTTAATCCTATCAAGTGTATTATTTTTAGTTTCCTCCATGTTTCATGTTCAATAAGCCCAATAGTGGCATGAGTTCAAATTTGTAATCAGATGTGATAATGCAATAGAAATTTTTTTTATGAAGTCAATTATTTGATGAAAAGTGCATGTGTGTGAATGGATTCAAATAAACCCTTGAAACATGGAAGATAAAGGCATACCTTATTGGTATCCCCTTCTTTGTGATTATTCAATCAACTAAGAATAGAATCACCTCAAAAAAATTCTAAGCATTAAAATAAATGTCACCATGATACTAATATGAACATAAATGATTTTAATAAGCATACACCATATAGTAAGATTTCATGGTCAAATTCATAACCTAATTATTGGGTCATCCTTATCCCTATAAGGTCTATACTAATCATGGAGATAATATCACTATCATTTTAATATCAAGCTTCCACCCCTATCATAAACATGGTATTCCATATTTGGGTATTAGGATAAGGTTATTACCAAACCTTACTATTTAATAGCCTAAATTTTTTATTATGACCAAATATATTAACTTAAGTTGTATAATAAGAGAAATAAGACATTCATATATTCTCCTAAATAGAAATAAATCTTTCTTAGTGGAAATAATAATACTATGTCTCAAACTCAAGGACCTCTATCGAGACTGAGACTAGTAATAAAGGTAATTTTAGTTAGTTATTATCCCTCAAACACAAACATGATAATGGTATCAACCATTCACATTATGGTATCTCTTTTTCAATCACTTAGTGTACCCTAGCACTATACTGATTGAGATTATAAGAGGTAACTAAAAAATCTGAATTTAACATATCAAACAACATAATGAGTGTAACAAGAGTCTATTTATCTCATTCCATATAATAAATATCACACTATTATATCATTTCACTCAGAAAAGGGAATTACATGGGATTATAAAATATCACGATTAACTTTAACAGTATTTATAAGCTATATGTCTTAGATTATATTTTATAGACTAATATACAAGGCTTAGGCATTATGACTAGCATTGTCATGGACATCAAAAGCTAATTCCATACAGAATAATGATCTAAGATTTATGTCATATAAAATAGAAAATAAGATCATAAAACTAAATATAAATATTAATAGTATAGGGTAGAATATACTAAACAAGTAAGGGTGAAATCTAGTGTAATAGAGTTAACAATAGTATATAATTTAGTGATGACATGATTATAACATTTTATCAACCAATCATTTTAAGTGCAATCAAATTTTAATAATATAAGTTCCATATCCATCTAGTCCTTACCACTAATATTATTAGATCAACAAAGGTAAATAGGGCCTTTTCAACAAATTTTAAGTTTTATGTATTTTAAACCAAAATAGACCAATATAAACAATTTTTGAATTTATAAAAATAATAAATAACATGGTCTGAGTAACCTAATCAAAACTTAAAACCCCTCAACATAATAAAAAATTCATAAATAAAAAACATATATAATTTTAATACCTCTAATTCTATTACAAAAGTTATAATATATATATATATATATATATATGTATGTATGTATGTATGTATGTATGTACATACGTATGTATGTATGTATGTATGTATTGATGAGGTGAATGCTTTTAAACCTGGACCTATGAACTAGACAAGTGAAGGTTTTGATGACTAGGCCCACATTTAGGTAGAGGGTTTTATACATTGGATCCACAACCAAAACATAACCAATCACAATAAAGAGGGATAAAAGAATCCCTCAGATAACCAAGTATAATAATAAGTTTTTGGATGCTCCCCCAACCTTTAAAAAACACAAAAAGTGGTTTGAAGGTTTCCAAAACCTTGGTAAAACATTAAGGTTTTAAAGATCCCAAAACCTAATCAAGCACAAGAGGGTTTTAAGGCTCCCATAACCATAACACAAGGGTTTTAAAGGATCCCACAACCTACAACACAATGAATTTTTCCACAACCTTGGTGAAATGGGAGGGTTTTAAGGATCCCATGAAATTTACAAAGCATAACAAGGTGATTTTAAGGCTCCTATTACCATTACATGAGGGTTTTAAAGGTTCCCACAACCTTAGTACAATCAAAGATGTTATAAAATAATGAAACATAAAGAGATGAATATCTTTGATAGGACTTCCTCAAGGATTACTCTATAGGACAAGAATCCACTAGGAGCAAAATATATTTTGCTTCTTGGGTCTTCTACAAATCTTTCACACAATTAAGATACAATAAGTAGGTATTTTCACCTAATGAAACTAGTAAGGTGGATTCCTCTATCATCCACTCTAGTAGGATAGGATTTTCTTGGGAATACTATATCCATCCCAAACCAAACTAACTTGAACTAAGTAGATTTCTCCAAATATTTAAACTTCAACATATTTTTTCCCTTCCTCTACATTCCTTACATACTTTAGGAGTGTAAACATCTCTAAATACAACCACACACCCCAAGGAGGCTTCTTCTATATCAAATATGATTCTATAAAATATTATGATGTTTACTTGGAATCCCATAAATTGAATGAACCAAGGTAAAACTTCTCTATTGTCCACTCTTAAACATAAAAAGGAGACTACAATAAGTCAGGGTCTTCCTAAACCTACAAACCAACTTTCCACAAAATTTAGCACTTTAAGATAGACCAAATTACTTATAGTGCTCAAGTGAGATAAATTTATTTTTCCATTATCCAATCCATCAAATAGGGTTAAAACATGGACTTATCTAATATCCATCATCCTCTCCATATAATTACCATATAATAAAACCCATTTTTGTTTTGGTTTTTCATCTTGAAATAAAATTTAGATGATTGGAGGTCTTCTGCTCCTTCCATTCTTGAGACTTTTATGGGACTAGGATCTCTTCATAGAAACCCTAGGTAGATTCACTCCCTACCTAATAATGGGATCTTAAAGAAACCCAATAAGTGATATGAGCAAATTTTGCTCTAATTTTCTGTTCCAAATTACACACAAAAACTTCCTTTCACTAGTCTATAGAACTGATTCTTTCCCACCCAAGTTGTGACTCAGTCTTATGAGGAATATTAATGATGGCATGGATAACCTCTAGTACATCTATATTTAGATCATATTCATCTCTTCTTTTCCCTTATTTTCCTTCTCACCATATCCTATTGGAAAAAGTCTCCTTTCGCTCCTTCAACTCGCATCCATGTCAAAATAGTTGTTTTGGTTTTCATTGTCAAATTGAAATTCAAAATGTTGAAGGTCTTCTACATTTAATCCCTCATAATAGTCAAAAATAACTATTAATATTACTAAGTACATGTGCAAAGCTCACAAGTATAGGGTAATGTAGATTCAATGTCTTACCAAGATTTATAACATTGAATTAAAACATGCAATTTGTATGACTATAGGAATATGTAATATACTCTATCATCAAAAAATAATTATAGTTGTATCAACCCAACTATAAATCAATAGTTCAATCATAAAAATTATTCTTTAAACACTCTAGTTAACATCTAGATAACTTAATATGGATACAAAATTGTGATACTAGTGAATGTCTTAACTAGTTATTCTATAAATTATTATGATGATCATTCAATTGCAGTAGGAAGAGAGTAAGTTTTCAAGAAAAATTCAAAAATAACATTCATATCATTTAGTTTTTTACTATATATGACCTATTTATTTTGATTTGATTAAATTTAAAGGATAATACCCTTTACTTTTTATGCATCACAAGGAATTTACATCAATATTTAAGATAGGACTTTTACCTTAGGTATAGAACACCATATGTATATTTATAAGAGTTAAATCACTTAAAAATGATTACAAATAAAAATAGGAAGAGAGACTCTACCCATATGTTTTCTCATTCTGCACAATCAGACTATAAGCTTAAAAATGTATGCATAATTATGATTTAATCTACCCTAGCTTTAAAATATATCAATATAAAATACCACCAATTATTTGGGTATAGGTTCAAAGACAATTTTATTCAAGTAGAAACTAATCATGAATACAAGCTACTTATAAGATCAAAGGATAGAGGTAACTCAATTCCTTATTCAATAAAACTTAATATGAATAGTAAGATCATTTCCTTAATAATACAAGAGTCAGTATCAAATTTAATGTATAATACCTAAGGGTTATTTAGATAATGTACATTTATTATCTTCTAAAATCATTTATATAGTCTACCTAAATCATTGTCATCTTAAATAATAACATGAAGTGTGAAACATTGGTTGAAAACCACATAAACAAATGAACCCAACTTATACAATGACACCTTACATTCATCCCAAGGTAAAACATAGCATGATATCTCAACTAAAAATCAAAATCATGTGATTAGAATATCAAAAGTATAACAATGCTTAATGGGGAATAAGTTCATATTTTTTTTTAGAATTTCTCTTATGAATCATATTGGTTGATAATATTTTGCAATAAAATAGAGGTAATTCTCTTGCTTAAGATAACATACCTTTCAAACCATTATTATAGTTCTAGTTAATCCTTCTACTAACATTCTTAATCCTAATCTAATATTAGATTTATTCTTATTCTTTATGAGAAAATAGAATATGATGCCATTAAAATTTTGTTTAAGTACGTAGTTTAGATTCTCCACTAAGATGTGTTGATGATTTCCAAAAAAATTATAATTAAAACATCTTATATCAAATAAGTTATTTAGACACATTATTAAATTAAATTAGATAAATATAAATTTTCACATTCATATCACAATATTTCAATTCTCAAAATGAATAATAATTATAAATCCTTTTAGTAATCTATCCCACTCAAGGTTTTGCAATTGTATGCTATTATAATGCTAAAAAAAAATCCCTTTACATTTCAGCCTATACAAGGTCATTCTAGCACAATCAAGCCAAAACATTAATTTAGGATATCAATAGTACAATAATTGACTCCATTAATATAATATAGATGCATAAAAAAATTAAATTTACAAAACTCATATGAGTTATCTTATTCTAATCATGTGAAACCCTAAATAAAATTTGGTCTTAAATGGTTTCCATATGATGAGATTATAAATAGACAGCAATGTTTTTCACTCTCAAATAAATCTATTTTCCATAAAATTTATATTAGTCCAAAAATAACATGAACACAGGGTCATCACATAGCTTGATTTTAATTACTTTACCAATATCAAAACTTTTAATAATAATAAATTATATCATCATAAACCCTCATAAAAATAATTAAATATAGGCTTATAACTTTCCATGTAATTATTCAAATATGCAAAAAAATAATCACCCATGATATATACTTAATAAACAAAACATTCTAAATTTCTAAAAAAAAATTCAACTATAAATTTATATTTCTAATATCCATGAAATAGGTAACCATAACCAACATATTCATAAATCAAATATTTGTATCATAGTAAGAAACCCAATCATTATCAATTCATGGTTTCATACTACGACATTCAAAGTATAGTAATTGTGTCATACATCATACATATGTGTATATACACCTCTATGCCTATGTTTTTAAATTGGCACAATTATGTATACATCCATCAAAAATACCATTAATAATAAAACTCCTACCCATTTCCAATTGAATGGTAGAAATTTAGGGAAGGAAACCAAAATAAAAATCAATGATCATACCATTTCTAAATCTAGGGAAAGGAAATGACATGCCAGGAAAAAGAATAACCAAATCAATTTGAGCATCATGGTTACCCATCCTTCCTATTCCTAGTTGTTATCATATCTACATATAATTATATGTCATGTATACTCTTCTAAAGTAGGGTTTTTTACATTAAAATTCCATATAAAAACCATTAATTATGGTCACACTATAAATCCCATGAAATATAACTATGTTTTACCAAAAATGTATGATTTACTAATTTTTTTAGATTTCTTAACTCCCATGTGATTCAATTCACAAGGATAACTCATAAAAATTCCTATGTGACTTATTTTTAGGATTGCAATGTGAAATCCATACATTCAATACTTTAATCAATGCAAAAAAATCCATTATTTCCTCCATGTTATCCATAAATATCCACCATTATTTTAAAACCAAAACCCTAAATATTTTTACCAATCTCTTTTATATTACCATTAATCCTAGCTTGTTCATAGTTAGGGATTATCAACAAATAACAATAGCAACAACTTTGTTATGTTCATAATATATTTATTCACTTTACCAAAGTCCCCATTTATAAATTAAACCCCCTAAAGGCCATTCAATAAATGGACCACATCATAAAGTTTCAATACCAATCCCTTTCCATGGTATATTTTATGTGAAGTTTCATCCTCATTTTAATTAATGAAAAAATTTCTTAGTCTTTTAGTATTTGATCATAAGATTAACTACTAGAAAATAGACTAAGGTAATTTTGCTAGTTACAAAATTTTTACATTAAATTTACCCAACATTAGTGAAGTGTAAATCTTATAATTTCCTAAGATTCAATGTTTTCAATCAAGATAATTATGTCAATTTAATGTGACACAAGGTAACTAGTGATTATTTTATCACAAGATGTTAATATAGATTCTGACCACAGTGTCAAAGAAAACAAATTTTGCAAAGCTAACACTCATCTCACACATTTACTTTACACATTAATCCTTAGTTTTAATCATAAATTGGAATCATAGGGACACACTCTCCTATTTAAAGGAGGTACTATCTTAATTCATAATGAAAAAGACACTACTAATTGGTCCATCAAGAGAACATCTTCTAGATATATCAGCGTATTACCATTAATTGGTCCTTGTATGGAACAAAATTATTATTAACTTTTATTTTACAACTTAAATCAAAACCAAAAATATATGAATTATATTAAAACCATGCCACTAACCCAACTATTGTATAAATATTATAACCAACCTAGTTTTTTATAAGCTTAAAGTATATGTCTTAAGTCCAATTTCATCTTAATAGTAAGATACAATCCCAACATTAGTGCAATATCTAGAAACCATCCCACTATTTTTATAATAAAAACTTATCAAACACCTAATTATGGATTCCAAAAAATTACTATTAAACTTCATGTGTTTTTACCTATATAGGATTCGAGTTATAAATTCAGAATTCATTTCATCATAATGAGTCCCAAACATTGCCTACCCAAATATAGGTAAGATTATATTAAAAAAGGAAAATATTCCAAGGTGGTTCTATAGATTAAAAAATAAACAATAATATCAATCAAAATTCTAATAATTATTCTACCCTAAGAAGATAGTTTCAAACTATACATGAAGCAGTACTTCATCGAAGTTCAATCGAGGCATGATATCCTAAGTCTCAGTCAAGGTATCCATTTCCATATCAAATATAACTTTAAAATAAAGGAATAGTAAATTATACCATTTGTCATTAAATTAAAATTTAATTAATATCTTATTTCCCAATTTTGATGGATCAAGTTACTACCCCATTGGTTCCATACTTGTGCCTAATGGTCTTATAACCTTTGCCAATTAGGTCTTATATTATATATCTTGTGTAGTTGTCTTAAATACTTTACAATTAGGTCTTACCTTTTAGGTATTATTTAGTTTGTTATAACCTCAAACCTAAATAAATTAGGGTGTTTACATAAATTATCTTCCAATTGTATGATTAATGCCTTTATTACCTTTGCCACTTGGAACCTATATTAGCTTTTATTCTCTACCTAGTGGTCTTACTACAATTTACACTTAGGAATTAAAAAGTTTCTAATATAATAGGTTGTTTAAAACCTTAATATTCCCTAATGGTATTTTACCTTGTTCAGAAATATGTAATCAATAGTATTTATCAACTTTCTAGGGTTTTCACTAATGATTCTTTATTATTGCCCAATGCCTTACTAGTTCTACCAAGTTAAGAATTTTAATCAATTCCATTAGGATATGTTAAATTATTCTTATATAGATACATTGTGTTGAATTTTAGGTTTTGATATTATGTCTAAAACTCCCTCAAAACCCAACCTAATTTTTATTGATTTTAGGTGGGGTAGAGAGAATTAGCTTTCATTAAACTAAATGAAAATTTTTGTTAACATTTTCTATTTTAGTTTACCTCCTACATGACAATTAGTTATAGATTAAGGTTTGAAGTTTCAATGAAAATAAAATTATAATATTATATATATATATATATATATATATATATATATATATATATATATATGTTCAATAAGATCACTACTATTATTTATATTTAGCTGTCAACATATAGGTTCAATCATTAGATCAAGCATAGCTTTAGAGCACAACACCAAGGGTTTAGTTTCATACTAAGAGAAAAGTTTTTTGGTTCTAACCCCTTATGTTGAAACCTAAATTAATATGGTTCAACATATTATAGGGTTAATAATATAGAAATTAATAGGCATAAGGATGATAAATAGATCTATAGTAGGCCAATTAATTTCAAACTCAAATAAACACTATTCTAAATTTAAATACCAAGATATGATAAAATAGCAAGTACAATTATTGATTTATATATAAATTAAATTAAAATAATAGTAATTATATATTTTAATATGTTCATGTGGATATGATATGGAATAGGCTATAAATAGACTAGATATAGATTCTAAATCCATCATCAGATTATATAAATTTACACCCTATAGCTTGGAATACTTGCATTAACCTTAGACAGTTGTGTTGATGCTTCTATTTTATTAGGATGCAAGTGTCTAATATTAAATTCACACACACACACACACACAATATATATATATATATATATATATATATATATATATATATATATATATATATATATATATATATATATATTGTGTGTGTGTGTGTGAATTTAATATATATATATATATGCAACCACCTAAGATATTTTGGTTTTTGTGTTACCTTCATCTTACTATGCTCATATCTAGATCATGGGATATCACTCCTTATCAAATAGAAAATCCATAGTTATTTATAGTCATACATACATACATACATACATACATGCATACATACATACCTACATACATACATACATATATATATATATATATATATAGTGTGTGTGTGTGTGTGTGTGTGTGTGTGAGAGAGAGAGAGAGAGAGAGAGAGAGAGAGAGAGAGAGAGAGAGAGAGAGAGAGAGAGAGAGAGAGAGAGAGAGAGAGAGAGAATTTCATATTAGACACTTGCATCCTAATAAAATAGAAGCATCAACACAACTGTCTAAGGTTAATGCAACCACCTAAGATATTTTGGTTTTTGTGTTACCTTCATCTTACTATGCTCATATCTAGATCATGGGATATCACTCCTTATCAAATAGAAAAGCCATATTTCTTTATAGTCATAAAGATTTTGGTAAAAATAGGTTAGTGTGATAAACATGTCGAGCTAAACACAAAGACAAATATATTAGTGGGTAATCCCTAAATATCCATTACTCCAAGGGCCTTAAACTGATGTAATTCTCCCCTAATGTGTTGGTTTGTGTCTAGACAAAGGTAAAATATATGGAAGGTAAGTACAATAATGATCATCTTGTAACTTGGAGAATAGGACTCATGGGCTATTCCTTTAGTATTTTAGACCTGCATATGTGTTTTCCCTATGATTGATATAGAAATAGGAGAAAATACATAATTTTTTCTCATTAAATGCTTGATTGGGTGTATTTTAGTCAGTTACCTTGTGAGTTATGGGTCTATGTTAAATCTATGTTAGGTGATGAAAGAATGAGGATTGATCTTATATATACATACACACACACACACACACACATATATATATACATATATATATATATGTATATATATATATATATGTATATATGTATATATATATATATATATATATATATATATATGTATATGTATATATATATATATATATATGTATATGTATATATATATGTATATATATATATATATATATATTTCAATCCTTTAGGTAAAAATTATGCATTAAATCACTTAGGCTAACCATAAAGACATATTGCAATTTAAAATTTTGATTAATTTAAGGCACTGGACACTTGTATTGGTATTAGACACTTATGTTAACATAGGAATCTGACTGGGACAAAAGTGTCTAGGAAGATAAAAAATAGGCACATATCCCAAAATTGTAGAGATATAAGATACGAAGGTTTTATTACTTTGAGCATGATAGAAGGCTATGTTGATTATAATAACATTATTTCTAATAAGAGATAATTAATTTATCATAGAGAGACATTGTATACAAGCCTTTCAGCACTAGGGAGGTTCAATAACTAATGGTTACAACCATGATAAGTATTTTCCAATTGTACAAGACTGAGGTGATATATAATTTATATTTAGTGTCTGAATTTTACCCCCATTAAATCTACTAATAAAATTACTAGTTTAAATGAAAATAAATGTGTGCCTAGGTATGTATAGTGCACCTTGCCTTTATGTGATCCCAAATAAAATTATTTTTTGTTGGTTGAAAAATAACCTGTTATAGTATATTATTAATGCATATAATCTAAAATATAAAGCATTTAAATGATTTAAATATAAAGAGAAATGTTTAGGAGTACACATGTGTATCTATGCAATTGTCTTATCTTTCAATAAATTGATTTAAAAATATGTATCATTATGAACCATTTGAATTGAAATTAAGACAAAAATAAAATTTTAAGTGTGTGTGTGTGTGTGTGTGTGTGTGTGTGTGTGTGTGTGTGTGTGTGTGTTAAAGGATAAACTTACCCCAACCTTGGATGAAAAGTGAGTTTCTACCTAGTAGTTAAGACAAGTTCAACCATACAACCCAATCATATTTGTAACCTAGTGAGCATGAGTTGATCCAAATCAACCCAAATTATAAATTTGGTGAGGTTAGATGATGAAATAAAGTCTAAACTATAAAATTATTAACATCAAGTGATTTATTCACCTCAATCATACCAAAAATAAACTAACTACTATAATAGATTGGCTTAATAATAGTCCAAATTGGTAAGCTAAAGTTCATAGAAGTATTTTAAAATATGAATATTATTTTTATTTTATAATTTATGTGATATTTGCATATTATATTCACCTTATATATGTATCATGTTAAAACCTAGGTATAGTATGGTACCAATGTATAAAATTATGCCACAAATATGTATCTAAATCATATAACTATGATTTTTGGCCTATTTGAAAACTACGTAAGTGTGGAGAACATATTTATAAAACATTACCCACTAAATTTTTAAAGTGAGAGATGGTATAATTGTGTATAATATGTTTCCATAACATGTCCCCACTATATATCTTAATATGTGAGCAATGTGAAATGTGGAAGCCATGTATCTATGACCTAACCCCACTAATATTTCCAACATTTTTAGGTGAGGGGAATTATAAAATAATATTTACCTTAACTTAAAAGTATAATATAACTATATAATATGTGAATTTATCATGTAACATATAGGAGTAGCATGTCTAGGTAGATATAGTGATGAAGTGCACATAATGTGATCACATCAATCCCTAAGATGCATAATATGGATCATGAATATGTATAGATAGTAAAAATAAAATATCAATAAGAAATTAATCACAGAAAAAAGATCACTCAAAATAAAATCAAAATACAATGGTCCAAGGAGACCTCAAACAAGGGGCATGTTCAAATGCCATACAATTAAAGGGACATGACTTAGTTAGACATACACAAAGTAAATAAAGACATATTCAAATGTCCATATAACAATCAATGACATATTAAAATTTAAAATTAAATAAAAAAAGGCATGGGGTAGGAAAAAAATGGATCATATTCAAATGATCAACAATAAAGACAAAACACTCAAGGAAGTGCATAAAGGAAAAGTGTAAAGCAACCAACATAAACATAGAATGTTAGCCCCTGGATATATATGTTAGTTAAAAATGTCAAGTACATGGAATATAAAATATACTATGAGATATATAATCATTAATAAAGGCATTTGTAATTACAAAATTTTAATCATGATAATTGAAGGAGATCATAGAACCGTATAACCTATGTGTATATCAAGATCAAAGAATTGGATGCTCCTAATGTTTATATGACATTAGTAGATGGAAGTAATAAAATTTATATATAAATAGATAAATTATATATGTATACTTTTATAATAATTTAATTATGTGTGAAATGTGTGTATATAGAGAGTATTGATATGCCATCTACCAAAATGGAACTAACAACATAGATGCCAATGAACTAATATGATGTGGAAATGCTACAAATATATTTATGTTTGTAAATTTCTAATTTTTTTGTTATTTTTTTTGGAAATGGATCATGGACAAGGAAAATTTCCATAAGAACCCAAGTACCTCATCAATTATATGCCTCTATGGAGGCCTTGTATCATAAGTTTCATAGGCGTATGTTATGTAATCAGTATCATCAGGATCAGACCAATATTATATATTATAAGGATGATAATAATCAATGTAATTATTATAATAAGATAAATTTAATATCTTAGGTTGTTCTTGAACATTTTATATATCATTTGGAGTGTTTTATATGAATAAGGAACTATGTCATACTATGGTTAGGACATTTTTTATATGCCATTATTTATAAGAATGTGCACCTAAAATTCTAGTACCTTATGAACATCTTGAGTTACATGGTTTAATTAATTTTATTTGTGTTTAGTTATGTATTATTAATAGTATCTCTTTTGTGACAAACATTTATAATTTTTTACTCTTATTTTTTGGTGTTGACCAACAAAGGGAACTTACATGGTTTATTTTCTAGTAGTTTTAATATAATTTGTTCCTTTAGTAATAATATATCATCTAGAAATGGTGAAACCTTTGGTAATAGTATTTACTATATTTATTTGTTCTATGTACCCTTATATTTGTTTTAATTGTCTTTTCGTACCCATACTTTTTTTTGGCACTTGTGCTTTAAGATAGGTACTCATAATATGATTGGTTTTCTTGATGGTTGTATCAACTATCTTTGAGACTTTTTTCTTCAATGCAAAACAATAATATTCATGATGCCCATGAATTAAATAATATACAAAATAGAATTTTTATATCCTTATAGGATGTGGAGGAGGTAATTTTATCACTTTTTTAATCATTTCTCTTAGTATTTCACTTGGATTATTAGTAGCCTTTGGTAAAATATTTAAATCAATTTTTTTATATGTAATTTATTGTACCTTTTGCATTTGGATATGAGACCTTGTTTATAAATGTTGGAAACAAGATTATTGAGATAATTTGGGTTAACTAGTCCTCAAAAAATTTCATACAATTCCACTTAATCATATATGAACCATTCTAACAAGCATGTTCATCTTACCAAGCATAAACACCAAATCATAAAACATGAAACAAAAGAACACAACATATAAGTGGGAAACCGGTTCTAGACTTGTATGACTTGGAGAAGAGTGAGAGTTTAAGCAAAGAAGAGAAGAGGCTAATTATGCCCAATGGTTGGGTTTATGAGTAGAGTATATTGAGGATTGTGATTATGACCTATAGGTCATGTTTTTTATGGCATAATAGTGATATTATAGGTTAAGCATGAGCAAATAAGTCTATAGTGATCCAAAAGGATGTATTGGATGTCTTGAGTATGAGTGAAGGATTGATGGTGTCTATGAGAGCTTGGTGGCTATTTTGAGAGACTAATCAAAATGTGGAAAGTGTGTATGACCATATGGTCATGTTTTTTTTACTATGACTTAGTTGTTTTTAATAAGTGTAGAGTGGCCCAAAAGGTGGCTTTGGATGCATTAATTGTGTAGAGTTGAATAAGAGTTGATATACTTTATATCTCCATCAGATTAGTAAGCAATTAGTGTTGAGGAGATTGTGTTCATGGGTGTTTTTATGGGTGATCAACATCTAATGGAGTAACATCTCCCTTATAAGGTTAAACTTTTTAAAGATATAGTTATTGTGGGTACTCAACTAGATTGGTGTAGTATCTCCTTGTGGGATTGTAGTCTCGCTAAAACTAGGAATGGTAGTTCTTTGATCACTAGCTTGTTGGTATAATATAAATTGGTTCTTATTTTATAGGATAGTATTCTAATTATAGGTTCCATCAGGTTTTGTTACCAAAGAGGGTTTCCATGTATGTCATGTATTATGTGCTTTATCTTGGATTGTATTTATTCTACATTGTTATGAATGATGTGTATGCTTCATGAATGCTTATGGCAATTGATTAAGGAATAATAAATATTATAATTAAAATTTAAACTAAAGTTGAAATATCTGGGCTTACTGATTCACCCCCTCTCAATGATTGTACCTCTAATAATTGGTATCATAGTGGGTCCTTTGGAAGAAGCCTAATAGCTTGAAGGTGATCCTAAGTAGGTACACAGATGGTTGAGTAGTTGAAGAAAGAAAATCAATAGTGGAAGGTTGTGATCAAGGCACTTAAAGAATAGATATGTATTTTGAATAAAGATGCCAAAGAAGATTAGAATATTATCAATGATATCAAGGTTTAGCTAGAAGATTCCAAGACAAGGTTGAATTCAAAAGAGGATGAGTGCATTCAATTAGAAACCATCTATATTCACTGAAGGATGATCATGAGAAATTTATTGTCAAGATAAGAAAGTTTGAAGAAGAGAAAAAGAAGTCATATCAAGTCAAGAGCAATGAAATAAGATCAGATAAATAGTCCAATGCAATAAGGGATGTCATTACTTTTTATGGCTAGTGTCATTTTTGCTATCAATGTGGTCATAGGGCAATATATTGTAGAAAGATGGGCTCTAAGAATGAGGTCACATAGTGCCATGGAAGGAGTAATTGGTATTGGAGAAGACTTAACTCAAATCAATCAAGAGGTATGTTGAAGGATATTGTTTTCTATGTTTAAATTAAAGTAGGACATATTGTCAGATTCTAAAAGAATTGTTTAAAGAAGCATTCTGCCCCTAAAGATATCTCAATGGTGTTGAGACCAAAGACTTTGTAGGATAATCTTGATCAAGGTGGACTACCTAATTTATAAAGAAGGAATTATATATCAATAAGATATAAGAGTATTTTTCCTCTATCTAGATATAAAATGAAGATCATAATCATCATCAAGAAAAAGGTATGAATGATCTTGTTTTTTCTAGATGTCATACAATTGGTCACTTTGCTAGGTATTACAAGAACATCTTGAATAAGTTACCAAATAAAAATAAGGGATATGAAGGTCCTATAATGTTTGCTAAAGGACAAAATTAGGTATGGAAACCAAATATTATCAATGCTAATCACACTAGTCCAAAGGTTGATAAGAAAGTTGCTCTAGAAGGCTATATTGCAAATCAAGATAAGCTCAAGGATCAAGTAGGTAAGATGATTTTAGAAGACAAGAAGAGTCAAACCTTAGTATGGAGACATGAGATAGTAATGACTAAGGAGACTAACTTTATTAAGTACAAGAGTCTTGATGGATTGTTTGCCATGGTAGAAAATGAATCAAAAATAAATGAAAGTTAAGAGTTTAAGTTGATATATTTTATTAACAAGTCTAAAGTAGATAATGTGTCAACTATCTAGTTAGAAAAAGAATATAAAAAGTCTAATCATGTTGAGAATGAAGAGATCAAGATCAAAGAGGAGACCAAGGTGATATTTGAGGCCAATCCTAAGGTATGTATGGATCCAATTGCTATTTTTGAGCATATATCATGTATAAAACATCATTTTTTTGTGCCTAATGATGAGGTTCCAAGTTGTAAGGAATATTATTTAGATGAAAAGGTATGTAATGAATCAGTATTGTCTCCATTTATTATCAATCCAATAATAGAAAGAAATGATAATCTTGTAGTGGTTGAGGAAGTTGTTTCTTTTAAGTAAAAGAATAAGAAGAAGAACAAAAAATATCACTTGAGAAAGGAGGAGATGGAAGATGAGGATTTATTATTTTTTAGAGCATTAAGGTATAGAAGGTATCTATATCTATGATTCTTAAGAGACTCCTTTCAAAAGCAAGTTTTGTTGTAGTATATTTTAGTTAGACCAATCTAGAAGGTCAGATTGAAGTTGTTTAAGTTGATAAATACCAATTAGAGGTCTTTTATTAAACAAGAGCAACAAGTTCATGAGCCTATTTTAGAGGTTTATGAAGGAGTTGTAGTACATAGTTAGAATGAGTGATTACAGGTGGATTAATGAGTTTTATACATTATCAATAAGTGTTTGGTGATCAAAAAGGTCTGTGCAATTTTTATTGTGAGATCCAAGTGTTTTTAAGGTCTAAAGGTATATATGTACCGATTGAAGATTTTTGAGTGCTCTCAATTTTCTCAATTTTTGGCTTAAGAGCTTGTAGGTCCTAAAATGAGTTAGAGTAATTCAAGGTTACCAATGATTTTTAATCTCAAATATTGGTCCAAGAGTGTGTGATGGGTGTATCTAGGTGTGTAAGAAGTTTTAGAGGTGTGTATTGACCAGAAAGAGGTTTGTCGGCCCTATTTATTTTGAGATTCTAGTGTTTTGGGCTCTACTAAAAAAGTGGTATGCCTTATTGGTTTAGGTATGATACTTATTAATATTTTTAATGGGATAAATGTGTGTTCTAATAAATATTCAAAAATATTGGGGATCAACCAACAATAGATTACACTTGTGAAATCAATAAATGCGGAAATAAATCAGATAGACAAGTAACTAGAATGATAAACATCAAGAACAAGAGATACAAGAAACCACCCTGAAAACTTGTATTAAAAAACTCTTTACAAAAGGAATACAATTGAAGAAACTTCTTTCTTCCACACCTCTCCTAGATGTATAGATATCTCACTAGATCTCTATTCCTCAAGAGCTCTCTCTCTCAAGAACAATCAACTCCAACAAACCTGGATTGATTCAATTATGTACTGTTCTTCAACATACCAATTCTACAATAATTCACACAAAGCTAAGAAGATCTAATTCTACATATAGAATTAGGAGACTTGAGCATGCACTTACAATAAGCAGTTAAGCCACTTGAACAAGGGCTCTAAAAATAATATTACTAATAACAGAGATGTGAGCTTAAGACTAGAACTTAAACTCATCATGCAAACACTTGCTTTTATATTCGAAAATAGCTTTCTGGATGCACAGGTAACCGATGTCGGTTCCTGCTGCTTGCCTGTGACCGCCATCAGCCAATCCTCTGCTGACGCTGGTGCCTCTGCAACTACACCTGGCCGACGTCGGTCACTCCTAACCGATGCCGGTGACTGTGTAGACCCGAACCTACTAAAGTGTGCTCCTTGGTGAAGCTTTTAGCTCCACACCCTAACAATCTCCCACTTGGAGATAAATAGCTGCACCAGTACCTGTACAACAACATCTTCTAGCTCCTCCATCTTTAGCTCAATCATAAAGACCAACAAAAGTTAAATGAAGATTCAACTTCTCCTTTGTAACTGGCTTGGTTAACATATCAGCAGGATTCCTATCCGTATGGATCTTCTCCAGATTCAACTCACCATCTTCCAATACCTGTCATATGAAATGGTACCTTAGCTGTATGTGCTTTGTTCTTGAATGAAAGGCTGAATTCTTAGCCAAATGGATTGCACTCTGACTGTCACTATACAATCTGCAACTATCATGCTCCCGACCAAGCTCATCCATGAACCGTGTCATCCATATCATCTCTTTGCTAGTCTCTATGGCTACAATATACTCTGCTTCTGTAGTTGACAAGGCAACAACCTTCTGCAACTTAGATATCTAGCTAACCGCCATTCCACCTACAGTGAAAACATAACCTGTAGTGCTCCTCCTGCCATCCAAATCACCTGCCATATCTAAATCTACATAGCCATGTAGAGAAGTATCTGAACCTCCATAGCACAAGTGCCTACTGCTGGTTCCTCTCAGATATCTAAGGTTCCACTGAACTACTTTCCAGTGTTCCTTCCCTAGATTGGCCATATACTTACTTACTACTCCCACTGCTTGGGCAATATCTGGTCTAGTACACACCATTGCATACATCAAACTCCCTATCGTGAAAGAATATGGAACCTTACTCATGTACTCTACCTCATCATATGAATTAGGACATTGTTCTTTACTCAACTTAAAATGTCCAGCCAAAGGTGTGCTTACCGGTTTAGCATCATGCATATTGAACTGTTTCAACACATTGTCCACATAATCTTCTTGAGACAATATCAACCTGTGATTTTTCCTGTCTCTCTTAATGCTCATGCCAAGGATTTTATTTGTTGCTCCCAAATCCTTCATAGCAAACGTTTGAGCTAATTTCACCTTAAGCTTAGAGATATCCTGCATGTGATATCCTGCAACCAGCATATCATCTACATACAACAATAGAATAATATATCTACCATTATCGAATCTCTTGAAATATACACAATGGCCAGATTGACACCTAATGTAGCCATGCTCAGTCATAAATCTATCAAATTTTAAATACCATTGCCTAAGAGCTTGCTTGAGGCCATACAAGCTTTTCTTCAATCTGCACACTAACTTCTCCTTACCCTTGACCTCAAATCCTTTTGGCTATTCCATGTATATTTCCTCATCCAAATCTCCATGAAGAAATGTTGTCTTAACATCTAGCTGCTCAAGATGTAATTTTCAAAAGCAACCAAAGACAATACAACCCTTATAAAAGTCATTTTAACAACAGGAGAAAAAATCTCACCAAAGTCGATACCTGGCTTTTGTGCAAATCCTTTTACTACTAATTTGGCCTTATATCTCATCTGTCCATTCTCACCTTCTTTCAACCTATAGGTCCATCTGTTCTTGAGTGTTCTCTTACCAGCTGGCAATTTAACCAAATCCCATGTTTGGTTCTCTTAAGGACTCCAACTCCTT
The DNA here is from genome assembly GCA_037957365.1 of Torreya grandis. Lineage (NCBI taxonomy): Eukaryota > Viridiplantae > Streptophyta > Pinopsida > Cupressales > Taxaceae > Torreya > Torreya grandis. Next base: position 4,795,035 of record JARHVA010000132.1, read on the forward strand.
AACCATGCCATGCTCCCACTGACTCTTGGACTCCACCTGTATTGCTTCTTCAAAACTCTCTGGTTCTCCACCATCAGTTAGCAATAAATAAAATAAAGAAGGAGAATATCTAATTGGAGGCTTACTCACCCTTTCTGACCTCCTGATGGGTGTCTGAGACTCGTTCACAACATGCTATCCACCCAAATTCTCTGACAGTGACCAACCTCGGTCACCTCCAGACCTATTACTAGCCAACATCGGTTCTGTCTGACCGACCTCAGTGTTTATCCTACTGACGTCGGTCTTTGTATGGCTGACACCAGTTTCTGTACTATCGACACTGGTTCCTAACCTGCCGACGTCGGTCTCTGTGTTTTCCTACAAGTGATTATTTCTTTTTCCCGCGAGCTCATATTGGCCCTTCACCTCGTCCAATTCACCATTGATCTGCTCAGATTGATTCAGCTTCCTTAGCTGATCACAATACATCACTCTTTCATTGAAAACAACATCACGGCTCCTAATTACCTTGTTAGTTTCTAGATTCCACAATTTGTAACCAAAATCATCTGAGCCATAGCTAATAAACGTGCACCTCATAGACTTAGCATCAAGCTTCTTTCTATTTTCTTTATCTATGTGCACAAAGGGTTCACAACCAAAAACTTTGAGATATGAGAGATCAACCTTTTTACCTGTCCATGCCTCTTTTAGAATACCACCATCCAGAGCTGTAGAGGGTCCTTTGTTAATCAGGTATATTGCAGTGTCAACAGCTTGTGCCCAAAACTGTAAGGGCAAACTGGCATGCAATCTCATACATCTTGCACACTCCATTATTGTCATGTTCATCCTTTCAACAATTCCATTCTGCTAAGGTGTCCTTAGAACCATCCTTTGCCTATGTATTCCATGCATATAACAATAATCTCTGAACTTATAACTGTAGAACTCACTGCCATTGTCAGATTTCAGGCACTTTAATCTTTTACCTGTTTCATTCTCAACCATAGCTTTCCAAATCTTAAAAGTCTCAAATACATCATATTTTCTCCTAATACAATAGATCCATACCTTCCTTGTAGCATCATCTATGAAAGATACATAGTACTGTGATCCTCCAATGGAAGCAACCTGAGCCGGTCCCCACACGTCTGTGTGAACAAGCTGTAACTTATGCCTCTTCTTAGTACACCCAGTCTTGAGAAAACTAACCCTTTTCTATTTTCCAAATACACAGTGCTCACAAAACTCTAGATCTATGCCTTTTAAATCTGAAAGCATACCTTTGGACTTAAGAATTGACATTCCCTTCTCACTCATGTGGCCAAGCCTTGAGTGCCACAATTTAGCATCCACATCTGAAGTAGATAATACAGAAGGAGATTTGTTAGTAACATAATTACACAAATAGAGAGTACCTTCTCTCTTACCTCTGGCCATAACAAGTGCACCCTTGGTCACCTTCCAAGATTCTGCTATGAGAGTTACTGTACAACCCTCATCCCCTAACTTTCCTGTAGAAATCAAATTTCTCTTCAAGCTAGGAACATGCATCACATCTCTCAACACCCATGTGTTGTTATTCTGCATCTTCAGCTGCACTTTACCTTTGCCAATTGTTTTATAGGGCTCATCATCCCCTAGATACACTATTCCAAAATCTCCATGGATATAGTCACTAAAATACTCCCTATTAGGGGTAGCATGAAAAGATGCACCAGAATCTAACACCCAAGATTCTATATTATTATGCAGAGAGAAAATTAAAGCATCTTGTGCAATACCTGCAACCTTGGCTTCTTCCTTTCCTTCATGCTGATTGTCCTCCTTAGGCTTTGACCAACAATCTCTGCTTATGTGCCCCATCTTTCCACAATTCCAGCATTGTGGCCTTCTACCATTTCTTGATTTAGATCTGCCTTTCCCCTTAGATTTGGATCTTGATCTGACTTTCTTGCTCTTCTCTTTCTGCCTCCCCCTGCTCTCAAAACTTAAAGCATTCCCAAATGTCTCTTCTATGCTTTTCTTGCAAATTTCCTCATTCAAGATAACACTAACAACATCCTCTACTTTCAAAATATTTGATGCAGATGCAGTATTACCTACTGCCATTACTAAGCCATGCCAGCTTTCAGGCAAAGAACATAATATTAAAAGATCTTTTATTTCATCATCAAACACTATATTGACTGAACTTAACTGATTCACAATTCCATTGAAATCATTCAGATGAGTAGAAATAGATCCACCTTCATTCATATGCAAATTAAATAACTGCTTCATAAGATATATCTTATTAGAAGCTGAGGGTTTTTCATACAAATTTGCTAACGTAGTCATCAACTCTACCGTAGACTTTGCCTATGATAAATTAGATATCACAATGGATGCTAGACTTAGTCTTATAGACCCCATAGCCTTTCTGTCAAGAACTTCCCATTCTTCATCCTCCATGTCTTTGGGCTTCTTTGCAACCCCACCTAACGGTAAGTAGAGATCTTTCTGATACAGATAATCCTCTATCTGCATTCTCCAATGTTGGTAATTTTTGCCATTGAACTTTTCCATTCTCAATTTACTTTCATTTGCCATTGCTTCTCCCACTCAAATAGAAATCCCTGCAAAAACCCCTGTGAGAACCTGTAATCAATACGCACTATACAGATCTGAACCACCTATTAGTGAACCTGAGCTCTGATACCACTTGTTGGTATCAGCTCTTGAACCTGTAACCAAGGCTCTGATACCACTTATTGGGGATCAACCAACAATAGATTACACTTGTGAAAGCAATAAATGCAAAAATAAATCAGATAGACAAGTAACTAGAATGATAAACAGCAAGAACAAGAGATACAAGAAACCACCCTAAAAACTTGTATTAACAAACTCTTTACAAAAGGAATACAATTGAAGAAACTTCTTTCTTCCACACCTCTCCTAGATGTATAGATCTCTCACTAGATCTCTATTCCTCAAGAGCTCTCTCTCTCTCAAGAACAATCAACTCCAACAAACCTAGATTGATTCAATTCTGTATTGTTCTTCAACATACCAATTCTACAATAATTCACACAAAGCTAAGAAGATCTAATTCTACATATAGAATTAGGAGACTTGAGCATGCACTTACAACAAGCAATTAAGCCACTTGAACAAGGGCTCTAAAAATAATATTACTAATAATAGAGACGCGAGCTTAAGACTACAACTTAAACTCATCATGCAAACACTTGCTTCTATCATCGGAAATAGCTTTCTGGATGCACAAGTAACCGATGTCGGTTCCTGCTGCTTGCCTGTGACCACCATCAGCCGATCCTCTGCTGACGCCGGTGCCTCTGTAACTGAACCTGGCTGATGTCGGTCGCTCCTGACCGATGCCGGTGACTGTGTAGACCCAAACCTATTAAAGTGTGCTCCTTGGTGAAGCTTTTAGCTCCACACCCTAACAAAAAATATTTGAGGGTTTATGGTTCTCAAGTTATTCAATGTTTTGTCAAGTTAGAGGCCTAATTAGATAGTTGGTTTATGAAGGAAGCATGTCAAAAAAGATGATCTTGTTGATGAAAATTGGTGTGATTAATGGGGAATATTATATATATATATATATATATATATATATATATATATATGAATTTTAAGGTTTTGAAAATGTGTCTAATAAAAATTGTGTGCTCTAAAAGGTTCAGGTAGGGCTACAAGGAGGCTAGATAGGCCTGGTTTGATGAAGAGTGATTTTTACTAAGTCTATCCTAAAGATAAAGGTATGAGTATATAGAGGTATGTTATTAGGTTGTTTCAATATATTTTTTATATTTTTTATATTTTAGATGCAAATTTGGTGGTCATAAATACGTCTTGAGAAAGAAGGCTAGTAAGCTTTCATGGTGATTCTTCATGATGTGTAGAGATCTGAAGATGATCACAAGGTGAAATGACTCAAAGTTATTAGGGGGAGTCCCTCTTAGATTTTTTTTGGTGATTTACATCATATTTTATTTCTTTTGTGTTTTTTTTCTTCATTGGTTGTAGAGCTTGATTGAAGAAAGTGTTGGCATGGAGCAAGAGGATATTGTTAAGACAAGAAGAGGTGGATCAAGGTAAGGGGGAGTTTGTATCAACTTTATAATATGATCCTTTCTTATTTTATTAGTATTTTTAGGTCCTAAAGATTAGTATGTGCCCACTTTTTCATTTTGTCAAAGGTGGAGAAAGTTCCTATTGTAGGAAGTACTTTGAAGAGAGAAAAGGTGAGTTATATGTTGATATATTGATAAGTATTGACATCAATGACAAAGGGGGAAATTGTTGGAGATTTGTCACATTGATGTCATGGTGGTGTCATGGAGGTGATATGATGAGTGGATGAAGTGTTTTGATATTCTATGTGACAATGAAAATATGTGTAAGGTGATGACAAAGTGTGCAATGTGCTTGTTCAAATATGCTTTATGTATGGTTGGTTGATCTTCAGTATTGACATAGCTTTAGAGGATCAAGGATGAGTATGGAGGATTGATCATGTGTGAGGTGTCCTATAGGATGTTATCTATGTTTTAAATTCTTGTGTGTATAAGTGGGATTCATCTAGTAGACCATATTTTTCATCTAGACACTTTGGGTCTAGTGGCAAAAAAGATGAGTAGGCAGTTTGATGATGTCACCATTACCACATGGGAATGAGTCAAGGGGAGATGGTCATATGGTTTTTATCACTATATTCCCTAGTTATTATGCACCAAATACCAATTCATGCATCAAATCATGGTCAAATTTATGAGGTTATCAAGTTGGCTTCTCAGTTAGAATTCACTATTTTCCCATACTTAGCCAAATTTGCAGTTGGCCAAAAAGAGCTAAGTAAGCATGTTGATGAGATATACATTCATATGTATGGATGTTTTAGGAGAATTTTATCATGTGGGTTTGTTTAATTTTAGACCTAGTTTATTTTTACTAATTTCTAGATCATTCGATGCAACACATCAAATTATATGCTTATGCAAAGTTGGACTTCCAAGCATATTGACTATGCTTTCCTAAGCTAATTTTGTAGTGTGGTAGAAAGACTCGAGTGATAATTTTTAAGGTTTTATCTCTTTCACATGTGAAGGTTTCAATAAAATATTATCATATTATTTTATTTAGTTTTGATAATATATTATTTGTGTTAAATTTGAGATCATGTATTGAAGTGTGGCAAAAGTTATGGATGATCAAAGTTGGTCTCTCAGGTAGATTTTACATGGTTGGATCTATGACATAAGTATATGAAAAGGCACTTTAATGGCATTGTATCTCACATGTGTAAGATATTTAGGATTAGTATGTCATATGGTTGTATTCTCCCAAGGAAGGATATTATTTGGTCCAAATTTGAGATCCTTTGAGTAAGCATAGAAGAAGTTATTTGGGTAAAAAAATGGTTACTCATACATATTGATAGGGTTTCGATAGTCATTTTTGAAGGTGTTAAAGCTTGAGCAGGATAAATGATGTGAAATTATTCAAAAGGAGTTAGGAAGAAGCTAGATGTGTACAAGTGCATGATGTTTAACATATGACCAAAGATACATGATAAGGATCTAATGGCTAGCAAACATTCATACAGTTTGATCAATGGTGAGTGTTGATTGTTATTGAACTTATTGATCTGCAAAGATTAATATAGTGCATTAAGTCAACATTTTGAGATGACATGAGATGTGGTCAAAGTAACAAAATTTTAACATTTGGATTTTGTGGTATATGCATTAAATCTCAAACTAGATCAATGGTGCGATATTGATCCTAAGCTGAGAGTTTATGAGATTCAAGCATTATGCTTGAAGGTTAATTGTGACTTTTGATATCTAAATATTTGAGTTTAACATAGAAAAACTAGAGCTCTATATTTAAATAGAAGATGAATTTAATCATTCATTAAAAATCAAAATGGTATAGGAATTTAAGGCACATCTATAAATATGGACTTGAATATATTAAAGTGAATATAGACATAGTTATGGTGCTCCAAAGTTGATTGTATGTTTGAATGTGTTCTGTGAGTGATCTGAGAAGGATTTTTGATCTTGTATTGATGTTGTTTTGATGTCTCACTATGAATTAGCCATTGGGGAGTATTTTAGACTTTGTGAGGAAGCTCTATGTATTTTTTTTAAGTGTGATCAATCTATCTTGAGTATGAACTATGCTTAAGAAGTTGACTGTATGTTTGGTAATGGTGACTGTATACATAAGGTCTCTATTTTATTTGTTTGTGCATATGAAAAGGTGAGATAAGTTGAATATTATCATTTAAGGATGTTTAATGGGATATAAATAGTGGACCAATGTATTTTAAAGTGATCCTATGTTCTTTTTTTTCTTGAGGGAGTGTTAAAGGAGTGAATGGGTTCACATGAGACCTATAAGGGCTACAATTGCCTTATTAAAAGGTGTAGTTATTTAAAGGTGACCCATATATGGTATGGATGACCTACATAGATTATATTGAGCCTTATATTCATATTATAATGTATTAAGGGTTAAAGTATGCCTAATATCTGACCAAGATGGTGTTGATCAAGATTAATCTATATATAGTGAAACCAAAGATGATGGGTTGTAGACTTGTATGACTTAGAGAGGAGTGAGCATTGACAAAAAAAAAAAGAGACAAAGTGTGCCCAATGGTTGGGTTGATGGGAAGAGTAGATTGAGGACTCTGAGTATGACTTTTAGGTATGTTTTTGATGGTATAATAGTGCTCTTGCAAGTCTATCATGAGCAAAAAAGTTATAGTGATCTACAAGGATGTTTTAGATGTCTTGAGTATGAGCGAAGTATTGTTGGTTTCTATGAGAGTTTGGTGGCTGGTTTGAGAGACCAATTAGAGTATGGATAGTGTGTATGACCATATGGTCATGTTGTTATTACTATGACTGAGTTGTTGCTAAGAAGTGTAGAGTGGTCCAAAAGGTGGATTTGGATGTATTGACTGTGCAAAGTTGAAGATGAGATAATATACTTTGTATTTCCATCAGATTGGTAGGAAATAAATGTTGAGTAGATTATATTCATAAGTTTTTTTGTGGATTCTTAACATCTAAGGGGCTAGCATCCTCTTTGCAAGGTGAAACTTGCTAAAGATCTAGTTGTTGTGGGTGCTTAGCTAGCTAGGTGTAGTACCTCCTTGTGGGATTATAGTATCAATAAAATCAAGAATGGTAGTTCCTTGATTAGTAGATTTTTGGTCTAAATTGGTTCTTGTTTTATAGGATAGTAGTCCAATTATAGATTCTAGTGGGTTTTATTCCTCAAGAGGGTTTATCACATATATCATGTGTTATGTGCTTGATCTTGGATTGTCTTTCTTGTACATTATTATGAATGATGTGTATGCTTCATGAATATTTATGGTAATTAATTAAGGAATTATAAAGATCAAAACTGAAGTTGAAAATAAATTTTAAATATTTGGGCTCACTAATACACCCCCAGTGATATTACATCTAAAATTTTAAACTAGAGGTGGGGTGATAAATCATGTTATTATATTCTCCTCAAGGAATTTGATGACTTCCTTAGTTGGAATGGTCTTGGTCACAACTAACTCTATCCATATTATGTAGTAATCAGTGTTTATAAGTATTAATTTATGGAAAACTAATGATTTTGGGTTGATGAATCCATTGAATACCAATCTCCATTGAGTAAAAGGATCATATAATATCATAGGTTGTAAACACATTACATCATGAAATTTCTTCTTTGTGAAGGTTTGACACCGATGGCATGAATGTACATGGGTGTGGACATCTCTAAGGATAGTGGGATAATAGTACTAATATCATATAATTTTCTATGCATTTATGGTCCTTAAAGGATGGCCACTACTCAATTTGTCATGTAAGTTAGCCATGACTTCCTTAGCTTCTTCTTAGGGTATGCATTTGAGATGTATTCATAATTATTTCTATAGATCACTCCTTTATTCAACTTGTAGTGGGTTGTATTCAGCCTAATATTTATTTGTTGCATCTCAATAAGTCTTGGAGGAGGATTTTAATAAAGGAGGTAGTAGATAATTAGATTATGCCATTCTTGATGGACTATTTCTAACCAGTCTAATCACACCACCATGATCCTTGGGTCAATTTCAATGATCAACTAAGTAATACCTTAACTTAAAACTAGATGAAATGTTTTATTTCAAGTACTTACTCTTATATCTTAGCCATACATTGACCTCTACATTCCTTTATCTCATTTTATCCCATTTTTTTCTTTATAGCTAGATCTGGGATGATGGCATGTACCTTGTTTCTAAGGATGTAATGCTTTAAGATTTTCATGACCTTGATTAAGGATAAGCATGATCATCCAAAGAGGAATAATTTAGATTTTCATCCTTCAATTTTGTGCTCATGAAATTGATTAGGTTATCATCTTTTTCCAAGATTTGGGTGAGCATTATAGCTATGGTGTGCTCTAATGCAAAGGAAAAGAGGTAGAAGTCTATGTATTATTAGTTTATTAATATTGATGCCTACATGATGGTTTCCTTGATTTATTATTAGGCTTCCCTAGTTGTAAGAGTCCCATCCACCTTTTATTCATGTTTTCAACATTGTATTCAAAGGTTTAAAATTTTTGAAAAAAATAGATATGAATTTGCATACAAAGTTAATCTTTCCAAAGAATGTCTTTAATTCCCTTTTATTGTTAGGAAAATATATCTTAGATATTGTAGAGTAAAAAATACTCTACGTTTCATTTTGAGTTTTAGTTTCACACTATAAAATTTTGTTCCCACATAATTTGGTTCGAGACGATGAAGTTTCAAAAACAGAGCGCAGGCTCTATTTTCCTTTTTGATTCATTTTCTCTAAGTGTTGAAATCAAGTAGATACTACCAAGTGTCATCATCCGAGGTACCTTTCATATTTTCTATAAGTTGGTCAAAGCATGCCATGTATCTCATAGTGACTCAGTGGAATGTGCCAAGTGTCAGCATCTGTGGTTTCATATCGGCACTCGTGTTGATCTCTTTTCAATGAAAGGTTTTACCAAGTGAAGTATTAGAATCAAGTAGAAAGTGCCAAGTGGTAGTCATGGAAGGTCTCAAGTTTGCCTTTCTAAAAGTCATATAAGATGCCATGTATCCTATCAAAAGAGAGTGGAAGTCACCACGTGTCGTGATCTGAATTATCTTCATTTTGATTCATTGATATAGCAAAGACTGTGGTGGGTCCCAAGTTTTATTTCTTAAGCAAGCGAAAGCTGCCAGGTGTCACTGCCTATGTAAATATGAAATGAGGCCCAATTTTTTTATGGTATAAATAGAGAAAGTGGAGGTTGCCATGTGTGTTCTTCTACAAGCTTCTAAAAGGTAGCTAAAATAAGCAGAGACCACCACGTAACCCCAAATGAGTAAAGCAAAGATTGCCACATGTCTTTTGATGAAGCAACGAAGTTTGCCACCTGTCCCTATGCTCCTTTTAAAAGTTACTCAGGTAAGAAATGCTATGAGTCTAATTTTCTTTTAAGGTATTGAAGTTTTGAGGAAGCAGATTGTGACAAGTGTCAAAGGCAAAATGCTCATAAGCAAAGATACAAAAAGAGTATAAGTTATGCGAAAAGCGTCACGTGTCTTTGATGGGTGCTGTGGAACCCACCAAGTGTCATCCTTAGGTGTCTCCTAAAGTAATAAGAAGGTTTACAATAAATTGGCTATGTTACCTAGCATTTAAAAGAAGGGAGCATCCTATAATTTATTTTTGCTAATGAACTGCCAGAAGATAAAGCATTTCAAAATCTATAAAATATCTTATATTAGACACTTCTAGTTCTATTAGATTTCAGTTGGGCCATTAGATTGGGAACAAGCAGATAATCTAGAGTCAATCCAAGGCTATAAATAAGGGTGCAGAGATCACCAGGGGGATAATCATCAAATATCAAAGAGAATTTTGAGAGAGAATTATTGTAAAGAGTTTAGAATTTCTAGAGCTATGACTACGTAATATCATTTGCTTTTGTATCATCTTCTTAAGTTGGAAGGTTTATGTAACTGTGCTTATTTTTATGCGTCTTATGTGACTAGAAAATTAATGATAAGATTGAACACTATGCCTTTGTTGATATTTTCTGTGTCATTTACAAAAGTAGTTTAGGTTATAGACTTTCTATAGCTCTGATTAGGAATGTCATTTGCTTTTGTCTCATTTTCTTGAGTTGAAAAGTTTATATAACTATACATGTTTCTATGCCTCTTATATGACTGGAAAATTCAAATAAGAAGATTGAACCCTATGCATTTGTTGACATTTTCTATATCAGTACAAAAGTAGTCTATGCTGTGAGCCTCTATTTCTATTATTTCCATCTTTTACATTGATCATGCACTTGTTTTCTCTTAAATGTAAATGAATCCTACATATAGTCTCACTGTGCTCAGGATTAAGGTCAAATTACATTCAGGCACATCGCCATAGATTATATTTTCTTTATTGCATTTATGTTTTTGATTAAAATTCCTATCCCTTTTCCTAGTATCTACTTAATATAGAGAAGAACCAGCTTCTTAAAAATTTGGAGGTTGTTTCAAGATGCAAAGTCCCATATCTTGAAACTTCCCATTGTTGTTGATTTGAATCAAGTGCAATTTTAAATCATCAACAATTATTGGCTTGCTCGGTGGGATGAATCTTTCAAGGAGTTGAAGAATTTTTGGTGTGTTCTTCAGCCAACCAGCCTTTGGAGGTTTTTATTTTATCAACACCAACAGTGACTCTGAGTTGAATCAGTCGATTAAGTAGTCCTGATAGTATCAAGAAATCACTATTCAACATGTATAATTTTGTTACCCAGAACTATGGGTCTTATGCTCCATATATTTTTAATCAAGATCAGGTTGTTCATAGAATCACATCAAGCAATAAGGATGCATATGGTTATAAGTTTTTCCCTTCACAGGTCTGATATGACTAGCCTCATCCCTGTGATGAGCCATATCAGTCTTATGCCCAATCCTCCCAATATGTTACATCTCATACTCAACCTAATCTCATTTCCACCTTCAAAAAAGCATTGCTGGGATATAAAAAACATGTATTAGAGATTGACAATAGAAGGGGATGCAGCTAAGAAATTCCTAATAATGTCATCTATCAAGTAAGAAATGTAGTAGATTTGATTAAAAGTGAATGGGCTCCTATTGAAAAAGCCAATTGGCAAAGGCTTATAAATGAGATTTTGGATGTGTGTGGCTTGATTGAATTTTTAGAAGAGAAGCTGAGTATTCATGAGAGCCAACCTTACCAAGTCTATCAACCTACATATCCACTGCCACAAGTTTCATATCAGATATACGTAGCCCCTGTTCATGAGTGAAATTGAACCTATCAAGGTTCTTTTCCCAATAATGTCAAGTCTATATTGGTAGCAAGGGAAGTGGAATCCAAACCCTCACTCCCCCCTCAAGTCCCTCCCACCCTTCCTCAAGAAGCTTCTTGTTTTTCATCGCAGCCTTCATGCAATCCCTACTTCTATGATGATTCCTATGAGCTCTAAGAAAGACTCTTTCAAGAAAATCTAGCTAAGCAAATTGAGGAATTAGAGGCAAAGATGATATTTCTTAAAGAAAGAGAGATAGAGCTTTCAGACCTTAGAGAGGAGCGTATGCCAAAAAATACCTCTTCTACCAATTCTCAGATATCTCAACATGATGTCAAAATTCTGAGTTGGAAGAGGGAAAATCATGAACTAGCTAGGGATCTTGAAGAAGATAAAATTGCTGACTCTTTCCAAGAGAAAAGTTCTAGACCTAAGGTCATGAGTTGGAAACAAACAATGGAATCTTGAGGCAGAAGGGAAGAAGAGAAAAGTTTTGCTCAAAACCTTGAAGAAGTTGAGGCTGCTCTTACTCATGGTGATAATCAAGTAGAAGATCCTACATTTGAACACACCCCATTTACACCCCTCCAAGAGAGCTATCAAGCTACATCTGATATCGATGAAGTGATGGACAAATGGAAAGAAGAGAATCATTTGATTCTAGCTCAAGAATTATCTCCTCTTTTGCATATGTATAACCATTAGTCTTCTTCTTTATCCCTTTTTAAAGAGGAATATATTTTGGAGGAAGCAAATAAGTATGCAGAGGAGCATGCTCAGTTTATGGCTAGTCAAGAAGATTTCATGAGTGCAGATGAAGAAGAAATCACTATAGGTACACCCTTTGATGAACTAGAGGACAAGTCACAAGCTTTTGCCTCTATCTCTGATGAAAAAGAGATAATTTTTTATCATGTTTTGAATGACTTATTTGAAGTCATTGGGGTAGGTTACACTATTCTTCAAGAAGGCTATGAGTTGGCTTTAGGTGGAAAAGGCAGCATTGGGACTCAAATAAATATGCAAAATTGTTTTAAACTATCAGGCTTACCCTTTCAAGAGGTTGGTAAATTTGAAGATGATATTTTTGAAGTCATTAAAGAGGATGATCATGTAATGGAACCTGAGCATGAGGTAAAAGGAGATAAGACAAAAAATGATGTATATCAAAAGACACAGAGTGGAGAACTAATAGACATTGATTTCTTGATGAGACACGACATCATAAAGAATCAACATTCAATAAATTTTAAAGAACAAGAAGAGTATGTATATGTTGGGGACATGTTTGACTTTGATTCATTCAAATGTAGGAAAATTAAGGTGGCAAACAAGAAGAGCAAGTCATCAGTGTTTCATACCATTCAATCACTTGTTTGGCATCATAAGTCTTCTCACCATAAAGGAAACTTCATAAATTTTCCTTTTGATCCAGGAGGAAGGCAAATATACCTGGTTAGCTATATATAGTAGTTTGCTTTCAATTTTGTTGCTATGCTTTCTCATTTTTTCTTTCCTACTCTCTCTTTTAAATAAGTATTCTTTGAGCATGTGGCCATGGCTCAGAATCTTTTCAAAATTTTCAAGACTCTTGACACATTAAGTCTCTCTCAAATCTCCATAATTCCCTAGATGTGTCTGATTTGTCAGTGCCAGAAGTAGAAGCTATTTTGATCCAGCTTGAATTCTAATTGAAGGTTGTAGTTCATATTTTATAGGTTTTTTGCACAAGGACATCATTAACCTTGATTTAGCTTTCTAGGAGTTGTAAAATAAGTAGGGGCTATTTGATGATGAATGATCTATTTATCAGATAGCCTTACTGAATTTGTGATTATTGCCACATTTTTATATGCAAGAAATTGTGGTTTCTTTTTAAAAAGGCTCAAAAGTCCTCAGGGTCACCAATAATTGTAGATTAAAAAATGCTATATGTTTCATTCTGAGTTTTAGTTGCATGCTACAAAATTTTGTTCCCAAATAATTTGGTTTGAGACAGTGAAATTTTGAAAATAGAGTGCGGGCTCTATTTTCCTTTTGATTCATTTTCTCAAAGTGTTGAAATCAAGCAGATACTTTCAAGTGTCATCATTTGAGGTGCCTTTCATATTTTCTATAAGTTGGTTGGAACATACCACATATCTCATAGTGACTCAATAGAAAACGCCAAGTGTTAGCATCCATGGTTTCATATCAGCACCCACATTCTTCTCTTTTTAGTGAAATGTTTTAACAAGCTAAGTATTAGAATCAAGCAGAAAGTGCCAAGTGGTAGTCACATAAGGTCTCAAGTTTGATTTTCTAAAAGTCACGAAAGATGCCAAGTATCCCAATAGAAGAGAGTGGAAGTCACCACATGTCGCGATCTAAATTATCTTTATTTTGCTTCACTGATATAGCAAAGACTGTGGTGGGTCCCAAGTTTTGTTTCTTAAGCAAGTAGAAGCCACCAAGTGTCATTGTCCATGTAAATATGAAACAAGACCCAATTTGTTCTATGGTATAAATAGAGAAAGTGGAGGCTGCCACATGTTATCTTCTGCAAGCTTCTAAAAGGTAGCTAAAAGAAGTAGAGACCACCACATAACCCCAGATGAGTAAATCAGAGATTGCCATGTGTCTTTTGATGAAGTAGTAGAGTTTTCCACTTGTCCCTATGCTCCTTTTAAAATTTACTCAGGTAAGAAATGTTGTGAGTCTTATTTTATTTTAAACTATTGAAGTTTCGAGGAAGTGGATGGCTACAAGTGTCAAAGGTTGAATGCTCATAAGCAAAGATACAAAAAGAGTATAAGTTACGTGGAAAGTGTTGCGTGTCTTTGATAGGTGCTTTGGAACCCACCAAGTGTCATCCTCTAGTGTCTCCTAAAGTAATATGAAGGTTTCCAAGAAATTCGCTGTGTTACCTAGTGTTTAAAAGAAGGGAGTGTCTTGCAATCTATTTCCACCAATGAACTACTAGAAGACAAAGCATTTTAGAATCTATAAAATATCTTTTGTTAGACACTTCCAGTTCTGTTAGATTTCAGTTGGGCCATTAGATTGGGAACAAGCAGATAATCTAGAGTGAATCCAAGGCTATAAATAAGGGTGCAGAGATCACCAAGGGGATAATCATCAAATATCAGAGAGAATTTTGAGAGAGAATTATTGTAAAGAGTTTAGACTTTCTAGAGCTGTGACTAAGTAATATCATTTGCTTTTGTCTTGTCTTCTTAAGTTGGAATGTTTATGTAACTGTGTGTGTTTCTGTGCCTCTTATGTGACTGGAAAAGTAATGAGAAGATTGAACCCTATGCCTTTATTGATATTTTCTATGTCATTTACAAAAGTAGCCTAGGCTATAGACTTTCTATAGCTCTGATTAGGAATGTCATTTTCTTTTATCTCATTTTCTTGAGTTGAAAAGTTTATATAACTGTACATGTTTTTGTGCCTCTTATATGACTGGAAAATTCAAATAAGAAGATTGAACCCTATGCCTTTGTTGACATTTTCTATATCATTGCAAAAGTAGTCTATGTTGTGAGCCTTTATTTCTATTGTTTCCATCTTTTACATTGATCATGCACTTGTTTGCTCTTAAATGTAAATGAATCCTAATATAGTCTCATTGTGCTTAGGATTAAGGTCGAATTACATTCAAGCGCATCGCCATAGATTAGATTTTCTTTCTTGCATTTGTGTTTCTGATTAAAATTCCTATCCCTTTTCCTAGTATCTACTTAATATAGAGAAGAACCAACTTATTAAAAATTTGGAGGTTGTTTCAAGACAAAAAGTCCCATATCTTGAAACTTCCCATTGTTGTTGATTAGAATTAAGAGAAATTTTAAATCATCAACAAATATCACATTTCCATGCTCATGGTTGATAAAACTACATTCATTATGATGATGTGACCAAGGTTTTTACCTGATGTAACACCAAATATGCTTTTCTTTGGGTTAAGCAAAATACCATACCTTTTACACCTTTGAAATGTCTTTTGAAGATGGGAAATATGATCAAACTTGCATTTAAAAAAAAACAATCAGATTTCATGTAAATAATACTGTATTTACCTATTATACCTTTAAAATTAAATTTAATAAATATATAAAAGGTGGTTCTTGCATTAATAATTACAAATAGCATTTTTTTGTAGGTAAAATTTCCCCACTTGGTTGTAAATGTAGCCTTGGATTGATTTTTTAGGTTTACTAAAACCTACTTATATCCTAAGAATCCATCTAGGAAGGACATTATTTGGGATCTAAGTATAATCTATAAAAATTCATCTAAAGAAGTCAAAGGATAGTTATATTTATTATAAGCTTGGTTTAGATTTATAAAATTCACACATAGTCAGATTTCTCCATTATTTTTATGGACTAGCACTAAGTATGCTATGTAAGTGGAATGAATAATTGGGAAGATGATCCCATCCAAGATTATTTTGTGACCCCATTATGAATAAGTTATTTTAAGATTGGGTCAATATATTTATACAATTATTTGAAATGATTTTGGTTCTATTTGAATGGGATAATGTGGGTTATTACCTTTGGGTCGAATAATCTAAGGTCTCCATATGCCTAATAAACAACATCTCAGTACTACAACAATAGTTTTTTAAGTTGTTCAACTTTAATAGGAATGCAAATCAAACCATTATAAAAATCTTAGAGATGGTCTAATGATCCTAACTTAATTATTATAAAATTGTGGTCTAAGTGTGTTGGCCTTTTAGGTCTATGTGTGTGTTTGTAAAGGTGAAACACTCTCTCAAGGGAGATCATCCCTTTTGGAACTCGATTTTGTTTCAAGTTCATAACATCATCTTAGTCACATTCATCATTTTTAGGGTTGTCACTTTCTAAATCATCTATAACTAGGGTTTCAAATAACTTTGAGTTATTAATGAATTCAAAAATGTGGAAGTGATCTTAAAAGACATGAAATTTATTCACATTATTTGGTATTAAGGGAATTGGATGAGCTTTATTGATAATTTTTATAGATATGAATCATCTAAGTGTGTCAAGTTTTTATAAATGGTTCCCAGATAATTATTCTCCTAATTTTATTCTATAATAATAGGATTGACACTAAAAACATTAAAAACTTATATCAAATCCCATGCCCTATGTTTTTACTTCCTCAAATAAGGTAGCTTACATTATAACTTACTCCTGACCTAGTTCATTACTAGTTTAAAACTCCCAAAAACTCTCATTTTTTTTACTTATGTTTAAATGCAAACTATAGTCCTAATATCAAGACCTCATATTACATTAGGATGTTGGTTAAAGGAAACTAGAGCCTATAGGAATCTAGGTGCCATTTCCCTAATAGATCAATGAGAATAATTCCTACTCTATAACCTTCTTTAAAATGTGCCCTAATAAAGTATAAGGACCATAGACCTAACAATTTGTGGTGTTTATCATCTTGGTTTTATTGTCATTTTATAGACAAAGTATAAACAATTATGTCAAAGGATACTAAGTTCACTTTTTCATTGATTGCATTTTATTTTTTCATCATGTGTTTTATTATGGGTTCTCTATCAACATGAATATGAATACCTAAACCTCTCCAAGGCAACCATATATGGTAAAAGTATGTAGCCATGTATTTGTATAATATTTTAGATTAGTCTCTACTAAAAATATTCCATAAGAATATTGTATCTACAATACTTGAATATACATAATTTTTAAACATCGGGCTCATATTATAGATATATATGGACATTTAAGAGCTCACCTACTACCTTAGCATTAGACTTAAGCAAATAGACCACTATTTTGTCTAATTTAATCAGTGTTAGTCTTGATTTTTGAAAAATTAATATAGGTGTGACATTCATAGAGGCTCCTAAGTCAACTATATAGTTAATACTATTCTTCCCAAATAGCTTAACCATAATGAGGAAAGGTTGGACATCAACCTTATTCTTATGTATCAAAATGTTGGTGTGAAAAATCTTGGGTTTGGGATGAATTGGTTTTTCTATTAGGGACATTAGGATGATATATAATTATTAAATGATATATTCAATATCATTAAAATTGAGTGATCTTAAATTTGGAAAGAATAGGGAACATTTTTGTAATGGACAATAGTGTGTAAGCTTGAACCAATTAAGTAGAAAGTGGTGGTAATGTTTGAATTTTGATGTGTATTTATAGATTAACCTTTTGATAATGTACTTTGTCCAACATTATGAAATTTATGGTAAAATTTATAATAGTAATTTTAAATTTGAAAACTACCCATTATTTAGTGTGGTATGTGACTAGCTTAGGTTGATACGAGTGTGACAATATTATTTTTTGCCTAGGGAAAACAATTTTGGAAAGATGAGGGATGATTATATATATATATATATATATAATCTAAGGGTGATATTTAAGAGTTTGATTATTAAATTTTAAATTTATGTGTATTAATGATGACAAAAAAGGGCTAATCTGACATATATATATATATATATATATATATATAGCTTAGAGTAATGGTGAAAAAGAGTAATGAATTTGGGTGCAAATCATGTGGTTTATGATGTGTATATAATTAGCATCGTTAATTACATATGACTAAATTTATGTGTATACAACTAAATATGAGAATATGATGCAAATAAATGATGACATACTTCCCCAAAAATTATTCAAGTATTTTATTTATCAATCTCATGAACATGCTTGACACATTTTTCAAAAATAAATGGCATCACAAACCGTTAATATATTCCTTCCTTTGTATTGAAGTATTTATTCTATTCATCTCATTTTATTATCAAGATATAATGATACTCACTCTTTAGATAAGTTTTGGATAAATATATAGGGCTACTCAAGAAATCCATAAAATCATAATTTATGGTAAATGGAATCATTACTTGATCATTATTTTTTAAATTCCCTTTAATTTTTACACATATGTTATGATTATCCTTTTATTGATGCCAATATTTCAAATATTATGCATAGGCTCAAAATTACCCTTATCAACCCTCTAACTAGAAAATAATTCACTTTCTTATGTATCTCATCATTCTCTTGAGGTTTAATCTTGTAATATGCCTTATTTGAGAAACTAGATAATGGAATAAATTCCATGTGATGGCATATACTACACAATGATGGTAATCCTTTTGTTAGGTAACTTAATACAATATAGATCATAACACATAAGTGATTCTCCATTTTTTAATTTGATTCCTTCATACCCTTCTTACATTATTTTTTTTATGATCACAAAACATGTCTTATCCTATTCCACCACCTTTAGGAATCCTTTGATCTATATCATTAATGGTCCTATATAAATAATTATATTATGATCATCTTCAACTTTCAATGTAATTATTTCCATCCTTCTCAATAACAAGCTTGACCTAAATTTAAAATGATTTTTTTCCCACAAATATGGTCCTAACCCACCATTATATCACACCTAAATGATATCTTATGAGTTTGATTCTTTCATTTTACTCTTACATAAGTATAATAACCTCATCATCTATTTCAAATCCACTTAATATCCTACACAAACATATTAAGGCATTTAGTTCAATCCTTCTAAATATAGGTTAGTAATGTCGTTATTTAGTCCAAGATCTCCATCCCAGTTGCACCTATAAGGTTATATGCACTGAGGTGGATCAAGAAGCACTTTTAAGACTTGAATACTCTCATTTTAATATTGTTACTAAGATAATCAAGGTCATGATATATAGTTATGGGTCTCCATTAGATATCATATTTGAAATTTATCTTGAAAAGAGGAATTACTACCACTAGATGTCAAATACTAATTTTATTGTTAACTTATAAAACTTATACACTTCAATCTAGACCAATTATATTTAATTATGGAACACTAATTTTATTCATTTGATTATTTATAATGGAAGTGAAATATCACTTTTTCATAAATAAACATCAAAAGAGAGAGATGGTAAGTAAGAAATAAATTTGTTTGATTAAAAGGAGGTATAAATTCTTTCAAGACTAAAATGTGCCTAGATACAATTACACCACTTTATGTTGCATTTTAGGATGGCTTGAGATTTATTCGCATAGGGACAGAGTCTATGGAGAAATGAAAAATTACTAATTATAATACTCATTTAATGAATGAATTATAAATAGGTCTATATTTACTTACACACACATCATTACAGACTTCAAATAAAATGAAAGGAGTCAAAGAACCTAACTAACATAGAAGAATCACATCCTAGTTATTGCATAAATCTATAAAAAAATCACAAGTTATAGCCCTATAACACTAGTGTTAATCCATTAAGGTATAAAAATTTAAAATACCTTTAAAGAAACTAGTCACATTTATATATATACAATCATTTTTGCCTTATTCTGACAACATTTGTTTATAAATAGAGTTGACCTTTATAACATACTAGATAGTAGTATATATTAAAGGGAGAGATGGGTCTTAACTCCAATAGGTATGACATTCAACTCTTGGACATCATGGCATGAAATGTTAAAATATAATTATGTTATAATATTCCTCATTCCAACATTGATAAGATGAAATAGAATTCCATGACCCACTAAGGAACACTAAGAAGATGTCTAATATGGACAATGGTTATGGTAGGATCTATTAAGATTACAATGATTATTTAACAAGGTAAAACTTATGTTTTTGATTAAATACTCAAGGAAGTACATATTTTATAAATTCATTATGTAAATGAAGTGTGGGGAGCATATGTATTTTTTTTGGATTTATGGCACTATTAATGACTAAGGGATATGCCACATGCTGCTTTAATAATGTATTTGACTACCTAATCATTAAAAATTAAAAATGTTTATATATAATGATTTGGGTACACTTTATTATCTTTTACTTATGTGTTAAACTTAAAAAAGTGTCCCAGTTGAGCCTTCTAAGATTGTGACACTTATTTATTTGTTATTCAATCAAGACCTATGTGGAGTTACCTTTAGCCTACAAATTAAAATTGATACATATCCCAATTCATCCTTAAAATGATAGATATTTCCTTATAAAAATATTAGGACCCATAATCATGTATTTAATCTATTTTGTCTAGAGAGAAACACATGGCATAATTTCACTAATTTTCACCTCAGTCACTTTGCTAAGTCATATGTTTTGCTACATATACTTATTAGGTAACCAAGTCTTGATTTTATCTATCTATGTTGATTTATTCATAGTGTGACACTTGGATTTCTCTAATTATTCCACTAGGCCTGAACATAATGCTTAGATCTTAGGCTCCCTTTAGTAGAGAGTGAGACAGATGTTAAGATGTGGCATGATTTTGATCTTTTTATTCATCACTAAGATTTGATGTGTGTACCCTTGTTACTTTGGCCATAGTTTAGTGAGATGTTTACATGTGGAAAATAATGTTAATTTGTGGGCTCACAAGCTTTTTATAATCCATGGCTATGTATACATGAGTCATGTTAGTGTGATTCCATCATGTGGATGACCCTCACTCATCTGGGTACTCAAGGAAATTTAGGACTAGGGCATAATATTATTAATTACAAGTGAGTAGGATTATGTAACATGGAATAATCTCATTTATCTAGATGATTAGGGACCATGGGACTTATGTTGTTTCATTGTTTTTCTCTGAAAGAATGTGATATTGACACATAGCTCAATATTATTAAATGGGTGGCTCATAAGATCAACATTATATTTTTATATGCCTACAAGATAGAAATGAATAGGATGCTGACACATGGATAACCATCACTTATTTTTATGATTTCTTAGATTCAGAGTATGTGTGTGTACTTGTTATTCATAAATGAGTGGGATCATTCCACATTGAATGAAATCCCTTATCCAAATTCTTAGGACTTGTCCATTTCATTAATTTTCATGGGATGAATTATATAGAGACACATGGAATAATGTCATTAATTTATATGATCATGAGGTCCTTTCCTTAGTCATTTTGAGTCCATAAAAGTGAGTAACTAGGATGAAGGCACATCACACGATCTCAAAGACTTGTGTGATTAGAAAAAAATGACTTAGATTATTTCCCTTATAAGTCATAGAGAAGTGAGATGAAGGCACACATCTCAATATTGTGAATCTAGGGAGACACCAAAGGAAAATATAGTCATTTAGAAAATCCTTCATGAAGAACTTAGGTGTCAACACATGGAATGATCTTGGATCTTAGAACCTAACCATTGGAATTCAAACTCAAGGACTTATATGTTGGAATTATAACTGTATTAACACTCTTAAATTTGATGGTTTATCTAAGTGCAAGATAAATGTGTGGAGATGGTTTATGTGAAGAAACTTTTAGGAAAATGACTAAGTTTGAAAAATCATTCATATTACAATGGGATTTTTTTATTTTGGACCATGTAAGACTTGAAAAGGTGGTCCTAGAGAGTCAGAATGATCCTAAAAATTAAAAAATAACCTTTGTAAAATTCCAAGTTATCTTGGTTAGTCCATAAATCCAATTTATGATTTTGATGAATGTCATAACACTAAAATACAAATAGTTGTATAGAATATCTTCAATATATATTTATATCCATTTGACCCTTTAGATTAATAAATCAATCAAACTATTGGAAAAGTTTTGGGGACACTCAATCAATTCAAGATTAGATTAAGACTTCATTCTGAATAAAAAACCTAGACTTAAGACTAGGACTTATATCTTAGACTTGGATTGATTCATTTAAAAATGAGACATAAATATAGAATTTTAAGCTCAGAGAGGGTCCTCATTTGAAATTAATAAAATGGGTCATGTTGGTCAAAATAAATGTCATAATGAGTTAATATTTCTTATTGATAATATCATGGTATTGTTATTACCAACCCAATCACAATAGATTTTTTTTAAATCATTTTTTTGCTTAGGTTGTCCCATATAATTAGTTTGTCAATGGAATGATAAATTACCTATTGAAATCATATATATATATATATATATATATATATGATTCAAATTGGGTAATTTATCATGCCATTGAAACACTAGGTAGATGTGACAACCTAAGAAAAAATAAAAAAAGGTAGATGAGTGATGTGTGTGTGTGTATTATATACATTTACATACATATACATATATATGTGTATGTACACACACACACACACACACACACACACACACACACACACACACACACACACACACACACACACACTTGATATTAAACTTGGATATTATATGATACAAATTTATAAACTATTTCACAATAATAAAATCTTCCCTATTATTCACAAATTTAAAATCAATCACTAGGAGGAGTCACAAGCTAGGTTTGAAGATTACCAAATCCAATAAAACACTGTAAATTATCAAATCCAAATTATTAGTTACATTCATATATCAAAAGAGAAAAATTAAAAAATCAAACTAGGTGGGAGAGATATGTATGGATTGATTTCCATCCTCATAGTATCATATGTATGTAATATTCAATCTTAAATGAAGGGTAATTGGTGTCACCTCAACCCATTATACTTTTTAAATTTTTGTAGGTGTCTAGCCCTCATAATCACACCTAGGATTTTACGATGGAAGATTATTTTGGGAGTTTTTCACATCATTAAGATTTATAATTTCACATACATAGATTTTAATAGATATAAAAAGGTAATTATATGGTCGCAGACCCATATTTAAGCATAATTAATTATTGACCGCTATAAGTCAATATCGAAAGCTAATATTGGCCCAAATCTGACAAAGCTAACCTTGTGAAAACATAAATATAGTTCCTAAACCAAATTAATCAAATTTATAATCAATTATATTTCCTACCATCATAACATGGTAATAATGAAACAACCACTAAAAAAATATAAGTACTCATCCCTTTTTGTACTTACCACTATATTTATCATATGCTGCTTGTCAAATAATTTCAAATAGTTTAAATATTTTAGTTTGAAATGTATGCTTTAGTTTTAAATTAATATATTAAAATTCATATAATATTTTTTTATTTATCTTATTAATGTTTATAAAACCAAAATATACTAAAATATATTTTTGAGATCGTACATTTATTAAACTATACCAAACCTATACTTTCTCTTAAGGTTTCATCATATCTCTAGGTTTTTCAAATTTTAGGCTTAGGTTTTTATTTTTAGACCTAATTCCTAGTTGTTTCCATATTTAAAGGTGAAAATATAAATATTTCCTCCTTTTCCCTATGATTTCAATCATATTCACCTACTATGGATTACCTTATTAAGGTTATTCCTTGATGGGTTGATATTTTGATAAAAATGACTACATTTTAAAACCCTCTAAGGTTGTTTTTATTTATACTGGTTTGAAAAAAACATATTTTCCCTAAAATATTTTAATTTGTCCCCTAATTTTCAATTAATATTATTATTAAATTCCATATATTTTGTGAATGATACAATTGTTTTTAAATTAAATTCTAAGTTTCATTTATATCTAAGTTTTATCATAAACTAGTATTTATTCTAGAACCTCCTCATGTTTGTTTATGTGGTCGATAATTTAATTGATACTTATCATGTCACACTTTTTACCCTCTTTCAAATTCTTGGATTCTATTCTATTTCTAGGTTTATAAATTTATTTGTTGTTTAGATTTAATTTTAGCCTCCCTAATTGGTGTCATCAACCCATTCATTTAATCAAAAAAATTTGTCTATTTCATTAAAACCAAGGCTAGTGTCCAATGGTTGTATAAAATAAGGTGTGAAATATGTTACTAATCGTTATTATTTATGGGTTTTTCTTGTGGATAAACTAATTATATAGTTTCAATCTAATCAATTGAAATTTATTTATTTAATTAGAATAAAAACATTCTAATACACAATTGAAATACTAAAGTAAACACACTTAAAATGTTGAATATTTGACCTCAAGTTAAAATAATTCAACACCATATAGTTTAAAATTTGTATATGGGTTTATTAGGGACTTATAGGGTGTTTTATGGTCCTAGTGATGTAATGCAATGCATCATTGCCTTGAGAATGGTCACTTTTAATATTTAGATAGTCTATGTCATGTCAGGGGTCATATTTAAGACATTTAATGAGGTTTTTATGGTTTACCATGTTATAAAAGTTTTCAAAACTATTTATCAATGTTATCTATGTCATTATCTAATTGAAAATTATAGGAGTAACATCAGAATAAGAAGATTAGTGGTAGTTTGGATAGTTTTAGTTAGTTGTGTGGCCTATACAAAGGTTGTGGCACATGTGGACAGCATTTAAATTACCATTAAACTCCTCTAAGATAAATTTGACACTTGGTGACCTTTGAAACACTTGATAATGGATTTAAACCATTCCACTTTTATATATCTCCACTAAGTAAAAGGAAATGACTAACTAATTTTTGTTTAGTATGGCCAATAGAGGATGAGTCAATTCAAATACACTTGGTGGTAGATATTACTCTTAGTATAATTCTATTTCATTGTATGAGTTCAATTATTTATGATTTATGCTCTGTGGATCATTGTTTAAAAGTTAACTATCTCTTTTTTCATGCTTGTCCCCACACCCTACATGTTTTCTCTTTATTTGAGTTAGTTCATATAAACCAAGTATTGTACATGGATTTAGTGAGTTTGGGAATTATTATCTAATGGTTTATAGACTTGGTTACATGTGTGGAGGTGAATTTATTATCCAATCATTTTTAGTTTCTATTTGAGATCACCAATGGAGTTGCAGGCATGTTTCATCAATTATAGAGGTTTTCCTTTCATGTAGTGGTTTCAAGAAAAAGTGTATTGATGTTTCATGCTACTCAAGGTCATGGTGATCAGATTAATTTTGAATTTTTAGAATCAAATAATAACATGTTGATGAAATTCATAGCCATATTTCAAATAGTTAGCTTCTTTCATGGTTACCACTTACAGTCAGGTGAAAGAAAGCTTTGACCATCCTTTTGAAGAGGTAAACATGTTTTCAAAATATTAAAATGGTTTTGGGAGATAAATAATATTTTTTAACCTTTTAAAAGGTTAGAATTTGACTTAGAGAATTAATCCAACACATACTACCTTGTATACTACAAACATCCACTTACAGGCAGATAAAAGAACCCCTATATAGTCATGGTGATGTGATGAAGAGGTGAAAAAGTGGTGATAAGTTCCCTAAGGTATTAATAGTCAAGTTTAAATTATTTAAATGTATTTATATTGGTTGGAACAATCAATTTATCATGCACATAGTCTTTTATCACCCCTTCATAGTTCCATATATTGTTAATGTGTACCTACATGTCATTC
This sequence comes from Torreya grandis, assembly GCA_037957365.1. NCBI lineage: Eukaryota > Viridiplantae > Streptophyta > Pinopsida > Cupressales > Taxaceae > Torreya > Torreya grandis. Next base: position 4,820,696 of record JARHVA010000132.1, read on the forward strand.
ATAGAGGAGTGGGCATTGTAGGTTAAGTATTTTAAGCTTATTTGAACCTTTTTTGAGGTCTTGAAGGACTGATAAGGTCATAAAAATAATGATGATGTACATAGAATTGTAAACAATATTGATACCGTGCTCATGTTGATGAAGTGACTTAAAGGATAAGTTACCTTAAAGTTTCTAAAACAAGGTTTTCACCTTTCTTTCAATCCTTCCATATTGAAATGCATGAGGTCCTATCAGGTCCAAATGTTTCCATCATGGATACCTATCATAGGGAAATGCTTTAAAAAGCTATTTTTGTTATTTGGTTATGTGAGAATAATATATAAAGGAATCAATATTCTACATTCCTTCACTCTAGTTATTTAATATTATCTATAGTATTTAAGAGCCTAAATGAGCCTATAATGCTACAAGGAGGCCTAATAGAAGCATAACCCTAAAAAAAATACCTTTTTCAAATTTAAATGGTATTAGTGACAAAAAATAATTGGATGTAGTTGAAGCACATAGTTGGGACTCAGAACATCTACCTACAGGGGTCCCCTTTTGGTCTAAGAATGATCATCTATAATTGACTATAAGCTAACAATGCAAGCTAAACACAATAGTTTTGTATTGGTATAACTTAAGGCATGTTATGGATAGTTAAATATATGATATGTGCCTAAAGGAATTAAATAAGGTCTTATACCAATGATACAAGGTCTAGTACATCAATAATACACCTACAGGCATGTCATTTTAAGAGCAAATAACACAGTCACACATCTTGTCAATTAGGCCTAACCAAGTAGAAGGTATACATTGAGGAATTTGATAGAGGTTGGGATGATGAACATATTTTTCATGCTTAGAAAATAGTTATGTCCATCACATGAAATTATCAGGATAGGGAAACAAGGTAAAATTTATTTCAATCCTTAACCTATAGTCAATACATAAACCCTACACATAGTGAATGCTACATAGTCTACCTAGAGGGTTTTTGAAGAATTAAAGGGGATATTGATGTGATATAACCATGAAAATTGGTAAAAAAATCTCTCCATAACCTACCTAATCCTATATTAGCCTTGGTCTAACTAAGACAATAGGGAAAGTTCCCTTTTATTCTATCTCAGATGGAGGGCATGCCCAAAGAGACTGCCCTTTAGGCAAGAACTATGAAAGGTAAGAGTAAGGTGAATAGAGTTTTGGATCACTATAAGGATAGGTATAATAGTATTTTTAAGCAAGTAAAGACATGAATAATGACTCACAACACTAAGAAATAAAATAAGATGGCCTAGACATGCCAAAACACAATCAGGCCTACTAGGCCTAATGCCTAATGGGGTCTTAATACCACCTATAATGAAAAGGGAAAATTATTATGAATTATAATACATTAATGTGGAGTTATGATGTGATTTTTAGACTTTATTTTGTAAATAAATTCATGGGAAAGTTATTTTATGGCTTATGAATAACTCAGGGTACACAAAATGAATAGAAGGGCTCAAAAGGCCATTTTGGAAGCTCATATTTGTATATACTCATATATTTGAGGTAAAATGATTTTATATATGTTTAATAGGGTACTAAAAATTATTATATTGTAATTTTTATGAGGGTTGAACATTAGAATTGTATGGACAAAACTTAAGAGTCAAAACCACTCAAAACCCTCCAAAACCTTTGCTCATGACCCGATGGGAAAGAAGTAGTAATAAATGAACCAAAGAGGGATAGTTTATTTAGTAAAATAATTTATAATTAAATATAACTCCTTCATTATCATTCCCATCTTATTGTCTTGTACCCTATTTATATGGATAGGGTGCAAAATAGGTTTTCTTGACAAATTTTGGTGTTTTACAAGAGAAGGGGAGAGTTAAAGGATGAGAATCACTTTGATCAAGTGGGACCTAATATAAATCTTAATTTTAATTTATTTCTTCAAATAAACACATAGACACCTCCCCTAGCTCCTTCACTTTAGGCAGTCCAAACTATCATAGTCAATGGAAGGTTTCACCAAGTGAGAAGGTGATAAGTCTAATTAGGGGGCCTTTTAAGGTATTACTAATGGATTTAGGGATAAGATTACTATTTATATGTGTCATATCACCTCCTATGTGTATTTTTTAAAACTAAAATTCACTTGAATGAAAAGTGTAAGGAATGAGTGAAAGAAGCATGAAGGTGATTGTAAGTAATGAGAACACTTGTCCAAAATAATACCAATGGTTAGGGACACATATAATTCATTTTGTAATTTTTTATTAACCCCCCATAACATTACACATGTGATATATCTTCTTAATATATTATGGAGTGCTCAAGAGAGGCCAAATGATGAAGGCAATTTCTAAGGAGGTACCTAAAGGATCCTATGCTAGATTTGAGAAATTTTCATGATTTGGGGAGATATTTGTCTAAAAATACCTTTCATGGTCTATTTCATTCTATACTATAAAACATGACTAATTCTCATGCCTTGACAATTGGCATTGTGGACCTTGATCTATAATTCTCCCTCTCTTGTCTCACATTCTATAAGTACTAGCCATTTTGGCTTTTGTTTTCTAATTCCACCCCATGTATGGAAAAGCCATACTATTTTGATATAGTAATTTGCATTTTAATAATACATTTAATTTGGTTTTTATCTCACAAACATCTTGTCTAGGTGTGTGATGTGTTATATGATGAGGTTTAGTGATAAGATTTTATCCTTGATTCTCTTTATCCTTTTATGTTTAGTGAAAGATGTTCTCATTATAATAGGTCATATAGAGTGTATCTAGTGTTTTTGGCTTACTTAAAGTGTTCGAGTTCTCATAGAGTCTAAAATATAACCTATGGTCAACTGACCTTGAGTAGTCTCATGCATACCACCTCTATATTGAAATACTAATGTTAGAGTATTCTAGGACTTTGAATCTAGTGTTGTAGGTCATTTCTCTTAGTGCAAGAGTATGATAGCATATATGAGATTATGATGGTGTATCACCCCATTAGAATATTTTAATTTCATGTATATTTCTCCCCATTTTCACACACAAAAAATAGTTAGTATAGGTGATAAGTACTTTAAGGTCAATCTAGGGAGCTAGCCCTTAAAACTAGAGGTTTCCTCTACTATAGGAAACCCACATGCCTAGAATTATTCCAATGTTTCCCAAATATTAAAATAGTGTTGAATAACCTCCTCTAGGGTGTGATATTTGGTTAAAATAGTTTTGGCATGCTTGGTAGGACCATTGTCCTAAAGATAACTTGTCAAGGTGAATATTGGTCTTAACAACATCATAGTTGCATATGGTGTACTACTCAACATTTGGCCACTTAATTCAAGGTAAAATATGGTTTTATACCATTGTTTTGTCATATTATTATTCTCATACTTCATGGTCCTTACTATGTCATATTATAGTATATTTTTCAATCTCATCAATCTACCTCTTCAACCTAAAATTCCTCTTGAAGTTGAACATCCTCAACCTATTATACCCTTTGAAGAGAAAGAGGATTTTGCTAGATAAGATGACTAGGAGAGTGAGGAAGAACATGAAGAAAACATGGATAGGAAACATGCCTTCCCAGCCTTTAACACTAAAAATCCAATCCCTCTTGATGCCTATTATGACATTCCCCCTAATGCTTTAAAGAGCATTCCTAAATTCAATGGTGAAGGTCATGTCACACCTGGTGAAGGTCATGTCACACCTGGTGAATATTACTATTAGATTCCTTTCCATGTCTCTTAGAGGGAAATAACTTGGTAGGTATAAGACTTTTATTGGTGGTTGTATCACAAGTTGGGATGATTTTGGAGTGTTTCTAACATCAACACTAACTAAGAGTGACCACACTTCACTTATTTATCAGCTCAATGTGATCCAATGTTCCCCTAAAGATACAATGCTTGATTTTAATGAGACATTCTAAAATACTTGGTATAGGTTGCCTCCTCCCATGATAAAACTTTATATCTTTGTGTTTCTTACATACTTGAGGGCCGTTAGCATAGACATGGCCATCATGATACAATTCATGGGTGGTTTCACCTTACTTAAAGCATATGACCTTACCATTAGAGATGATGATATCCTTATACAAGATATGAACTTGTCTCCAAAAGTGTTTATGCCTCTATTTACAAATACTTATATTGCTACTCCAAGTTTTACCTAAGTTCATAATGCTAATGCCAAGTCAAGGACTTCTCCTAATAAGATAGATGATGCCATGGATAAAGATGTAGGAATTAAGTTGTTATAATCCTATATTAGACAAGAAACAATACAACATGGTGCTCATCAAAAGCCCCACCCCTATCATTATAAATATGGTAAACAATATGGGTAAGAGAGAAGTTGAAGTTAGCATAATTTCAACAGGCTTACCAATGCATACAATCCTACTTCAACCTATAACACAATATCAATGGTACCAATACATAACATTCTAATCTAATGAGAGGAATGGAAATAAGGTCAATGAATGGATGCCAATGAAGGTGGAGATCAAGCTTTAGTTTTTCAAGGAGGAGTCACTCCTCTACTATAAAAATAAGATGAATTCCTAAATTAATCAAGTAAAGGTTGGAAACCTCAATGACAAATTTTCACCAACTTTCTAGTTGAAGACACTTATGTGATTAATCAAGGAAATTCTATTTCAAATAATAATAGATCAAAGAGAAAGTGATGCAGAGCTAAAGCACAATGTCTATCAAACTTTACCTTTATCTTTGATTTAAGGTCCTCTTTTCTTCATTCACTCATTCCCCATAGTCCGTTTAGGTAAATCAAGCAATAATGACTATAATTTTTCTTTTCAACGATTCACAAGATCATACTATACTAGTTTCAAACAAAATTTAAACCATCTAATAACCTTCACTAAACTAAATCTTTCTTTGTTCATGTACTCTCTTCAACCTTCAAAAATTATCAATGATAAATGAACTTAAAATGGGGAATCAAATCACAATTATTATTAAACACATATCAAGATATTTTAACTTCTTATAACATCTTTTTTTAACCTTGCTTAAGTGATTTATTCAAATTGTTTTCTCACTTGCTTTGTTCAAGCATCTTTCTAGCAATAACCCTTACTATCCCTATTTAGGGTTAAACTTCCTTGGTTCAAGAAATATACAAGTATTTAAATGAGACTAATACCATTTTAAATAACCCAATTAGGGATTATAGCTACACCATATTTCATTTGGCATCATTATTTATATAAACCATGTTTCTTTACCACCTCAGACCTCAATTAGGCCTAACTAGTCCTCATTCAAAACCTTGTGTTGATATTGTATAAAACATGAAGTGTAATAATTTTAAACCATAATAACATCTTAAATATTGATAAAATATACCTAATGACAAATTTTGGGCATTTTTGGTTAGTGAAAACCCCTCCAAACACTAAAACCCTAATCTAGGGTTTTTAGGTCCCTGTATGAACCTGAGAGTGCACAAAATTGTATATCTTGATCCAATAACTATTTAAAAGTAAAAAAATTGGTTTAAATATATCTATATATTAATATTTAAACTCTTTTTAATTCAATTTTCAATTTTTCATAACCATTAGGGAAGACATAAACTCAAAATCTCAGTCTTGCAACACTACTTTTGCACATAAGAAAATAGGTGTAACATGAATTATCGATCTTTACATCATCCAGTGAATCTATAACCTATAAAAAGTTTTTCTCCACTTTCAATGACCATGTTAAACCCTTTGCCACTCTCTTTATTTGGATCAATGATAATTTTCAACACAAACATAGTAAATAAATTTTCTATGTTTTAAAGACTGTGTACTTTCTAGGAGAAAGGTTTATAACCAATAAGAATTGTATAGTAAAAAATAATCTACATTTTATTTTGAGTTTCAGTTGTGCACTTCAAGTTTTTTCCCTATAGATTTTTCTTTTGGCAGTAAAGTTTTGACATAGAGCATAGGCGTGAGTTCCTTTTCACCTAAATTTTGTCTAAGTATCAAAGTCACACAGAAGCTGCCAAGTGTCAACGCTCGAGACTAATTTTTGTAAGTTGTTAAAAATGTGCCACGTGTACTATGGTAACTTAGTGGATCATGAAAAGTGTTGGAATCCATGTTTCAAACTTATTTTGAGTTTTGAAAGCTTCTTTCAATAAGCTTTTCTTAGGGGCAAGCAGAAGGCACCAAGTGGCAACTGTGAAAGATTTCAATTTGTTTTTATAAAAGAAACAGAAGATGCCATGTATCCCTAGCTAAAGATCAATAAAAGATGCCACATGTCAACATCCAAAATATCTTCACTTTGTTTCATTGATAAGTAAAGACTGTGGTGGGACCGAGGTTTTTTTTCTAAAAGTCAGTGGAAGCCACCAAGTGTCACCATCCATATGAATCTAAAATGAGTCCTGATTGTTTCTACAGTCTAGCTAAAGATCAATGGGAGCCACCATGTGTCCATAGCTAAATAAAATGGAAGCCACCATGTGTTATTTGTTAAAGATATGTAGAAAGTGACACCTGTCCCTATTCCTCTTTTAAAGCTGCTTAGGCAAGAAATGTTGTGGGTCCCATTTTCTAAAGATTGTTAAAGTTTGAAGAAGTAGACTGTGACAGATGTCAAAGATGAAACACTCCTGAGCAAAGACACATTAAAGTGAATAAGTTATGTGGAAAGTGTTGTGTGTCTTTGGTAAGTGCCTTAAAAGCTGCCAAGTGTCATTTTTTGGTGCCTTTTGAATAATGAGAAAGTTTTCAAGTAGAGTAAGTGAAACATGCCAAGTGTCTTCACCATTTCATAGTGGGAAGTGTCATGTGTATCTATTTCATCCAATGAACTATAGGGAGATAGAACATTTCAAATATAAGAAATATCTTCTTTTAGACACTTCTAGTTTAGTTAGACCATTAGATTGGGAGTGTGTGGGTAATCTAGAGCTAGTCTGATGCTATAAATATGGGTGCAGAGGTTACCAAGAGAAGGATCAAAAGATAGAGAGAATTTTATATGAGAGATTGCTATCAAGAGATTCTAGATATTCTTTTTGTAGCCAGTGATGTCATTTTCCTTTATTTTATTTTCTTGAGTTAGAAATTTTGTGTAACTATGCATGTTTCTGTGCCTTTTATGAAACTAGAAAATAAATAAGAAGAATAAGTTTTGTGCCTTTGTTGATATTTTCTATGTTATTTCAAAATCATCTAAACTGTGAGCCTTTGATCCTATCTATTCTTATCTTTTACATTGATCATGCCTTGTCTGCTCTTTAATGTAATTGAATTTTAAAGATAGTTTCACTATGCTTAGAATTAAGGGTCTAACTAAATTTAGGTGCATCACCATAGTTAGATTTTATTTCATTACATTTGTGTTTCTGTTTAATTCCTATCCTTTTCCTCATAATACACTTGAGATAAAGAAGAGCCAACTTCTTTAAAATTTGGAGGTCATTTCAGATTGTAAGTCCCACATTCCTAAAACTTCCCATTGTTGGTGTTAGAAACAACACAATTTTAATCATCAATAGTTTTTAGCACACTCAGTGGGACACCATCTTGAAGTTTCTTTCAAGATCGTATGAACCAGAGAGCTACAAGGAGTTAGAGTTGTGGACCAGTAACAAGATCTCAATCTACTATAAATCTAGGTATTCTTTTTCCACCTTTGATAACTAGTCCAAGATGAATAGTTAATCAGTTTATACCAATACCAAGAGTAAATATGGGATCTCCTATACCCCCAAGGAATTATGAAAGTTACAATACTAGCAGTCCTTTGATCCTGCTAATACCACCAGCCACTTCAGACCCTATTCCAGTAAATTCCCTGAAATCTCTATCCAAATTTAGTGGGCAAGATTTTAAAACACTTGAAGAACATCTACAGGATGTGTCTGATGTATGTGAAATTCATGTGGTCACATAGTAGAATGTGGCTATAAGATTATTAGCAGCTTCTTTTAAAGGGAAGGCTCTGGAATGGTACAGATCCTTGACCCCAAATACAATATCTACATGGGATCAACTTGGAGATCTTTTCTTTGAAAGGTTTGAAGAAAAGGGTGATAAGTCTTCTTTATTGCAACAATTGATTACTATTAAAAGGGCACCACAAGAAGCAATGACTGACTTCAATTCAAGATTTCAAAAGACTTGGGAAATAATCCCTACTATAGTAAGACCATTACCAGGTATGGCTATATTATTTTATCTTAAAGTTTTAAATTCAGATATATCTATAATGATTCAATCACTTGGAGGTCAGACTCTACTAGAAGCTTATGACTATGTAGTCAGGGCTGAAAATTATTTAATAGATGATGGAAAGTTTGCCCTTAAGGCCTCCCATACCCATGTTTCTAGAAATTACCTTACCTTTGCCTCAAGAAACCCCTAATCATATAGCCCCACTTGTGTCTATGTACACATATCCTCAACAATCTGCTAAAGAACTTGTCCCTGCCTAGTCATCTGAGATGAATGATATCAAGAACATCTTAAGGACATTTTCAAATGAGTTAAGTAACATAAAAAGATAGAAGAATAGTTATCCTAAACCCCAATATCAAGGCTACCAAGGAAATAGATTTCCACCTCAGCCAAACTAGTATCAGGGTCATCAAAGGCAAAATAACCCTCAGCCAACAAACCAATTAGTTACATTCCCTACACCCTCACAGACTATTCCCCCAAATCCAAATAGAGATATTGTTCAAGGGTAAAATAATTATGAAGATGGCACCAATGCCTAGAGTTTTCCTTATAATAATGCTCATACACCTAGAGATTGTCCCATGGGTAATCTACAACAAAAGGTAGCAGAGCAAAGAAGAATGGATGGACAATTTGCAAGTACTTTTGACACTTAAGCCTACCAATCCCCTGGTATGAAAAATTTAGTTTTGATGGCTCAAGTGTAAGGGATGTCTTTACAAAAAGAAGAATAAATAGCCCTAGAATATGCTCTATTTTCATGGGTTGAAGATGAAGAGTCAGTATTCTTGAATGAAGCTTCTACTTCCAAGAAACCAATGGTACAATTAGACTACTATACTAGATCAATGAGAAGGATGATGGAATAGCCTGAAGTCACAAATAATGAAGTTATGGGGCATCCTCCATTTCAATTTCATCAAAAAATAGGTACTAGACATGAAGTGCATCAGCCAGTGTAAAATCAAGTAGTTCCTAGACAAGTTCAAGAAAAAGCAAGGTACCCTTATTTTCCAAGAACCCAAACATTAGGACCGGTGAATGTGGTGGATCAACTAAAGAGGACTCCAACACAAGTGTCAATATGGGACATATTAGCCATTCCTAAGCAAAAGATAATGTTACAAGAAGCTCTAAAGGGCTAAGTAGTGCCTAAGCATATTGGCACCAAAGAAGGACTTACTAATAAAGAAAAGCTCAAGGACACAGTTCCTCTGAAGACAACAATCTTTTTAAAAAATATAGCGGATGTAAGTAAATCCAAACCAGAGCCCTTATATTTAACTCTAATAGTTCAAAAGAAACTATTGCATAATGCGATGATAGACTTAGGGACTAGTATTACAATAATGCCTAAGAAAATAGCTGATGCTTTAAAAATAAAGTATGAGCCACTTACTAGAGGAGTCATGCAGCTAGATGGAAAATCAGTGCAAATAATAGGGAGAATTAAACAACTCCCATTACAATTATATACTTGCCCCAATATAATTGTCAATCAAGATTTAGTAGTCATAGATATACTCCTTGTATTTGGCCTATGTTTATCCAAGGATTTCACAGCCAAAATAGGAGGATATATGTCACTTGATTGGTCTCACCTCATCTTCAAAACTAAATATGGTTCAAAGATGAAAATACTATCTGAGCCATTATCTAAGGATCACATCACCAATGAACCAACATCAAAATTAGAGGCAGCTCATGCTATGCTAAATAAGGAAGAAAATGTCTTTGTTGAAGAGTTGGGTGACTGCACTGAACATGACCAAGAAGAAGAAAATAACCATTTGTTATCTATGATGTATAGTGATCCATATGGAAATTATGACTCTACTGGTCTGGGCACTTATGTCATTTTTGATTAAGATCATGAAATCCCAAATGTTTTAAGGGAAGAAACACCAACTACTCAAGAATCTGAAAAAGATTAAAAAATTTGGACCTTAAATTTTGATGGGGCTAGAAGTAAAAGTGGCACTGGAGTAGGAATTTGTCTTGTTGCTCCAAATGGGGAGAAATTTTTGAGAGCTATCCATTTCCAATTTGCTTGTACTAATAATGATGTTGAATATGAATCCTTAGTACATGGGCTCATATTAGCCAAGAAAAAGGGAGTAAATAATTTGATAGTAAAAGGAGATTTAGAATTAGTGGTGAAACAAATTAGGGAAAAGGTAATAGACAAAAATATAAGGATGAGATCCTGTAGACATAGAATTTGGGACTTAATAGAAGATTTTGAAGCTTTCAAAATTGAAGTAGTTCCTAGAACCCAAAATTTTGAAGCTGATAGGATGGCACAAATTGGATCATAGTTTGATCCAACAATTGGCCTATTAGTTAACAATGAGTTAGTAAAAGTTATATTAAGGCCAAATATCCTAGATAATGATGAGAATCGGCAAGTATTTGAAAATGATTCTCAGGTACTGTCATTCTTGCAACAATTAGGGGAATTTGCTAATCAATTGCAACCAAAAATTGAAGAGGCATATAGAGACCAAGTTATAAATTTAAAGGATAATAAGCTTCCCAAAGGCTTGATCACTTTAGAAAACCTATTTGATCCGAAAGATGTAGGCCTAGAGAAAAAAAGGTTCCAAGTAAATAAAGTAGATTATTCTGAAATAGAGGTGAGTGAAGGGAGAAAATTAAAAATTAGAAATTCTGAAACTCAAGAGGAAAGGAAAAGACTAATTGACTTATGAAAAAGATATGATAGAGTAATATCCTGGATCTATGAAGACCTTCATGGATATAATAGAGATATCATTCAGCACACAATGGAACTGACTGAAGGATATAAGCCAGTCAAACAAAAGCAGAGGCCAGTAAATCCAAGGATTAAATCTCTAATAGTGGATGAGTTGTAGAAACTTTTAGATTCTAAAATAATTTTTCCAATCAAACACTCAACTTGGGTATCAAATATAGTACCAGTCAGGAAAAAGAATGGTGACATAAGACTATGTGTAGATTTCAGAGACTTGAATAGAGCATCTCTGAAAGATCACCATCCTTTGCCATCTATGGAATAAATTTTATAGATTGTGGCTAGATCAGAGAGATTTTCCTTGCTAGATGGTTTCTCTAGATACAATTAGATTTGGTTGGCTGATGAATACCAATACAAGACTGCTTTTACTACCAAATGGGGAACATTTACATATGCTAGGATGCCACTTGGCCTGTCAAATACTGGAGCCACTTTTTAAAGAGCTATAGAAGTAGCATTTGGGGAAATTATAAATAAGATCATCTTGATTTATCTTGATGATCTTACTATTTTCTCCAAGAATGTTGTTGATCATTTTGATCATTTAGAATCTATTTTTAAGAAATGTCAAGAATTTGGAATATCCCTAAATCCCAAGAAATGTATCTTTGTTGTACCTCAAGGAAAATTATTGGGACATATAGTATCTAAAGAAGGAGTTTTTATAGATCTAGAGAGAGTTGCAACCATAATGAACTTGCCCCTACCAGTAAATAAGAAAGAAATTCAATCTTTTTTGGGGAATATTAATTTTGTCAGTTGATTCGTATCTGACTTTACAAGCTTAGTAAGACTAGTGACACTCTTGTTCAAAAAATACCTAGTTTTCAAGTGGACTATAGAAGGAAGGCAAGCCTTTGAAGAGGTCAAGAAAGCAATTTCAACAGCCCCAGTACTTAGAAACCCAGACTTTTCTAAGCCCTTTGTAATGTATGTCTATGGAGGAGAGCTCAGTATTGTTGTTGTTCTAACATAGAAAGATGATAGATAGGAGGGAGAGCATCCAATAGCCTTTTTCTCAAGGACTCTTAGGGAATACAAAACTAGATATAACTTTATGGAGAAATAAGCATATGCTATGGTAAAATCCCTCAAGAAATTTAGGCATATAATATCAGGAAGTAAGATTCTGATACTTGTGGCTCATCCAAGTGTCAGAGAATAAATTATGGAGGGTGAAATTACTAAAAAAAGAGCAAATTGGATAACAAAGATCCTTGAATATGATGTAGATGTCAAACCCAATAAGTTAGTCACAGGTAGGGGGTTGTGCGAATACATGACTCAAGAGCTTGAAAAGATGATACTTGAAGAAATAGATTCAGAAATGGAAAAGGAAGCTGTATTGAGGATATAAGAGGTTGATCAAAACTCTTGGGTCACAAACAGGATTCATTTTATGAAATATGGGATTTACCCAAGAGAACTCCCTCAAGAAAAGAGGAGATACTATATGATGCAAGGGGTCCATTTTTTTTAATTAAATAAGTTCTTTTCAGAAGAAATTTTGATGGCAAACTTTTAAGATGCGTAGAGAAAGATGAGGCTAAGAAAATATTGCATGAAATGCATCATGGAGTCTTAGGTGGACATTTTTCTACAAATGCAACAGCTATAAAGATAAGTGAGGCAAGTTAGTTCTAGCCTAATTTATTTAAATACTATTATCAACTAGTTAAAAAGTGTTAATCTTGTCAATATTACGTGGGGATGAAAAGGAATGCAACAATGCCCCTTAGTCCTATAATTGTTGATGAACCCTTTACTCAATGGGGTCTTGATTTCATTAAAATGATAAATTCAATGTAAATTATGGGTCAAAAATGAATTCTAACTACCATAGATTGTTTCACCAGATGGATTGAGGCAGTGCCACTCAAAGAAGCAACAAAAAATGTGATCCTAGATTTTCTAGGGAGTATCACTACTCATTTTGGGGCTCCTCACACCATAATTTCAGATAATGCTAAAGCATTTTTAGGGTCTAAAGTATCTAACTTTGCATTAAAGCATTGAATCTATCTAAAAAATTCTTCTAATTATTACCCTCAGGGTAATGGTTTGGCAGAATCAACCAACAATAACCTGATTAGACTCATCAAGAGAATAGGGGCTGATCATGACAAGGAGTGGCATAAAGTGCTTAATATAACACTATGGGCTGATATAATTACACCTAAGTGGGTGATGAAAATGTCCCCATATGAATTGTTCTATGGCAAGCTTTCTATAATACCCCTAAGCTTGGAGATTCCTGCTCTCCAACTGTTAAAATAGATTGAAATTGAGGAAAATGGCCTTATGCAGGTTAGACTTGCTAAAATTTTGGAAGTTCAAGAAAAGAGGGATGTAGCACATGATTCATTAATAAAGCATCAAAAAATAATTCAATACTACTTCAATAAAAGGACTTCAAATCCTCATTTCAAAGTAGGCTCAATTATTTTGAAATGGAATGCAAGAGCTGCCAAGCTGGGTCAACACATGAAATTTGAAGCATTATGGACTGGCCCTTATAAAATTCATGCATGTAAACAAAAAAATTCATTTGAGCTAGAAAAAATGGAAGGTGAACTTGAAGATATTCTTGTGAATGGGATCCACTTGAAATATTTTAGTTAAGCTGTGTCTCTGATGTATTATAGTTAGATAGTTCCCCTTTCCTTGTTGCTTTGTTTTCCCATTTTTATTTCTCACTCTTTCTTTTAAATAAGTGTTCTTTGAACACGTATCCATAGCTTAGAGTCTTTTTCAAAATTTTCAAAACTCTCAACACATTAAATATCTCCCAAATCCTTAAATTCCCCAAGGTACCATATGTAGCCAGTTTTGTGACGTGTTTAACTCGCTGCCCCATGAAGATTTCATAAGATTTGCTAACAGTTATCTAATTTTAATGCCATTTTCAAGACTTGATGGGTCACTAAATACCCCATAACAAGAGTTAAATCTTAAAAGTGTCTCAAACATTCTTGTGTCTGCTAAAAAATCCTTATTATCTACAAATTTCAATTCATAGCAAATCTTGCTTAGTGAAAGTGCTTCCTTATTACAAAGCTCCATACATGTTACCATAGTTCACTATTTAAAAGTATAGATATAGATATGGAGGGAGCACAGTCTTCAACACAAGGGTCTAGGATTTATGAATCCATTAATAAGTTTCTCACAAGTAAATCATATGTTTTAGCCCCTGCATAACCTTTAAAAACTTATCCACAGACTAGAGTCCTTGAAGTTGGATATGCAAACAACCCAAAAAAGGTGAAAGATTTTGCAGATGGAATCATGGACCCAATTATTCAAAAGCCTAGCAAAACTCTTAGAGAAGGGGAACATCAAAGGTGTATTCAGAGGGCCAAGGCTAGACCATATGAAACATTTGCAATGAGGATATGGACTTCCTAGTTGACATAATTAATTGTCCCAAGTGTACATCCACGCCTTGACTTGGTTGAAATATGCTCTGAATTGTTTCATGCACCCTCAAATACCATACAATAGGGTCCATTCATGGTGTAGATTACACCAAAGGTTATCAGAAACATGTTGGCCTTGTATCATGATAAGACAGCCACATTTCCCACCATTGCCAAAATGCAAAAAATGTGGGAAAACGTCAATACTCAATTGAGGTTTCTAAAATTAGAATTGCAATTAGGTGATTATGATACCACTATGCTGACATTGCCAACAACAAGAGCACAATTTACACAAGCCAACCAAGAGGCACTTTCTATGATGACATTCATTTTTAGAATGAAGGATGATTTAACTATCTATGAAGAAAAAATGGCCATCTTATTCAGATTGAAAACTATTGACAAGACTCAGGAGTATAGATTGAATTTCTCTAAGTAGATTGCATATTCAATGGTTGAACAACTCACCTAGTTTAAATCTAAAGGGATTTTTAGGTATTCTTCTTATCTATTTCACCTTATGTTGTATTAAAACTCTGGCATCTTTTCCCAGCACATGCATCTAAATATGTATGACCCAAGTTTTGATCTACATAGGACCACTCCTGTGTCTACATGGACATATATCTTATCCAAAACTAGTGACCCATATGAATTTTGAGAACTTTTTGTTGCCCCTACTTTTGTCATCTAAGCCCAGAACCAGTTGTAATTAGACTGTATCCAAGTGTCTCAAGCCTTATGACCAATTGCACTTTTCATTGTGGTTACTTTTTTGGATCCCATCATACTATTATTAGAGTCCATGGTTTTAGTGGGGAACCAGTGTTGTTACCTAAGATTTTGAACCTTAGGTTAGCATTTTTAGAGGTCACCAGGTAGGTGTCTATGGTAGATAATGAATATGGCTCTGGGAAGAAAAAGAATAAAATGTATGATGTTCCATGGGTAATAAACAACATGGCCCTAGAGGTCAAATATGTTGAGATCATGTTGCTAAGAAAGCTAGCCTTCCTAGGTTTCTCTTTAATTGAAGATAAATGGGGATATGACCCCAATGGTTTCATAACTTCATGGGTCAGGAATAATAAGGTTGTTGCCAAAATTGTGCATGAGGGTCGTCCCTTTTGGTAAAACAAAAGAAATCCTAGGGAAGATATTCTTGATTTTTATGTAGAATTGATAGATTTGCCCCTTCAAGAAGATAGGCCATGGGAAACTTTTTATGTTAAACAAAGGGATTTTTATCCTAAAATTAGAATGACTTCTGGTTTAAGAAGAGCATTAAAGAATAAAGACTTAAACATTAAGAAAATAGAAGCCTATTGGAGATATAGGAAAGAGATTTTTGAGACAACTCACTCTTTTGGAAATGTGGATTTAGATGAGAAATAGGAGGAAATCTGGGATGAATGTCATCTATCTCCTATCTCTATCCCTAATACAACCAATTTACAGACACACGGTGGAGAGCAAGAAGCTAGAGTGGAATCTAGTCAAACATTGTAGACCCCAGGGCAAACCTCAGCTATAGTAGCTGTAACTATTTGGCTCAAATCTCTTAGTGCCATTGAAAAAAAAAGAGTGCAGTATCTTCACCACCAAAATCTTCTCCATTAGCATCAGCCCTTGGGGTTCCTAGTTTTACATAATCACCACTAGCAACAGTGGTAAATGTTGAAGAGAAAGGAGCACAACTAGAAGAAGAAACACCAAGAAAACATAAGAGGCTGAGGTTTCAACTTGATTTAGAGGAGAGAACAGAACCCTCACAACACCAACCATAGATTACTTTGATTTCTCCTCAGGTGAGTGTTTTTTCTCATTCTTCTTCTCAATCTCTCTCTTCTCTTATAGGGGTGATGATTCCATCTAGCCAAATAATTTCCCCTACCACCTCTGTTGTACCCATTTCTCATTTTGCCCCATCTATCCATACTCAAGCCATATCATTGCCTCATTTTTCTCCCTCTATCCCAAAGAAAGTACCTCCTTAGATTGCCCCTATCCAACATTTGGATATTCCATATGGCTTGCCACAAGGTTATCCTTTTGTGGGTGGGCACATTACTTCTCCTCCTACCTTCCAAACTCAAGCAGATACTGCTAAGAAGGATAGAGAAGCCAAGATGGAGAAAAAGAGGATGAAAGATAATAAATCCTTGGCTACACCACACATGAGGTCACAATTTGACCCAATACAATAGAAGCTAATGGTGACCCATTTATCACCTAATATAGTCAAGCCAAATGAGTAGATGCAGCCTAAAGATTACACAATGAATTTAGTGGCAATATACATGTCACTTTTTAGACCCCAAGATAAGATTAAGTTGCTAAATGAATCCAATTTTGTAGTAGCTAAGCATTATTTGAAAATATCAAAGAAGCTATAGAATATGGAGGCTGATCTAGCCTAAGAGAAGGCAAAATGTAGTAGTTTGACTACATAAATCAATACCAAGAATAACAAAATAGAGAGTCAACAAATAGTTGTAAGATACTATTTCTCTTCAGACTCACTAGGCTATTCAGGCCCAAAATGATTCTTTAAAAGTAGGGCTAATGCAGGTGAAAGATGTAGTGACAACCTTAAGGTAGGAAAAGGTAGCATTTCAAGAAAAATCAAAGAAAAGCCTTCTACAGGTCACTAAACTTCAATAGAAGCTACTGAATGAGAAGAACAATACCACTATTATACAGGCCCAACTTTAAGCCAAACGATAAATGATAGAATAGTTGACACTTGATTTGGCTAATAGGACAAAGAATATAGGGGTTTTGAATCTAGTTAAGGAGATTTATGTATCAATATGGAAAAGAATATCTGAGGAGATTACTCAGCTCATACCCTCTTTAACCTTTCTGCTAAATGCACAAAAATTGTGTGAAAAGGTGGAGACTTCATTTGAAGCCACTCTATCCACTATCTCTTTGAGAGTGTTTAAATCTCAAATGCTACTACAAAAGCTATATGATGCAACTGATGGAACATTATTAGTAGCAAGGATTAGTGACAAAATGATCACTACCAAAAGAGTGAATGAAGTTCTCAATTGCAATTTCACAGTAGTTAAATGCGAAGAGCTTCTAGATGTCATGAAAGAAGGAATCAAAGACATGAAATAACACATTGAAGATCTAGTGAAATTGGGTCTTCTCTCCCTTTTCCTAATAGCAATATGGTGTTGATGATTGATGAGATTAAACCTTTGTTGTTAGTCAGGCAAAATGATCAGGTAGTCTTTCAGGGTTTAAGAGACAATTCATCAGTGCCTGAAGTAGAAGCTATTTTGGTTCCTATTTCCCAACTTGAATTTCAATTAAAGGTTGTAATTCATATTTTTTAGAATTTTTCACACAAGGATATCATTAACCTTGATTTAGCCTTTAATGAATTGCAAAATAATCAGGGATTATCTGATGATGAGTGGTCTATTTATCAAATAGCCTTACTAAAGTTGTGATTTTTTTTATTCCTTTTGAGTAGGCTCAAAAGTCCTTGGGGTCACCAAGAACTGTAGAGTAAAAAATACTCTACATTTTATTTTGAGTTTTAGTTGCGTGCTTCAAGTTTTGTCCCTGCACATTTCAATTTTGAGGTAGTAAAGTTTTGACACAGAGTGTAGGTGTGATTTCCTTTTTCCCTAAATTTTGTCTAAGTATCAAAGTCACGTGAAAGCTACCAAGCGTCAATGACTAAGAATAATTTATGTAAGTTGCTCAGAATGTGCCATGTGTACCATGGTAACTTAGCAGAGTGTGAAAAGTGTTGGCATCTACATTTCAAATTTCTTTTGAGTTTTAAAAGCTTCTTTTAATAAGCTTTTCTTAGGGGCAAGTAAAGGCACCAAGTGGCAACTGTAGAAGATTTCAATTTGTTTTTCTAAAAGCAATGGAAGATGCCATGTATCCCTAGCTAAAGATTAGTGGAAGCTACCATGTGTCAACAGTAAAAAAATCATCACTTTGTTTCATTGATAAGTAAAGACTGTGGTGGGACCCAAGTTTTTATTTCTAAAAGTCATTAGAAGCTGCCTAGTGTCACCATCTATATGAATCTAAAATGAGTCCAAAATGTTTCTATAGTCTAGCTAAAGATCAACGGGAGCCACCACATGTCCATAGCTGAAAAAATGGAATTTGCCACGTGTTCTTTGTTAAAGATATGCGAAAAGTGACACCTATCCCTATTCTCCTTTTGAAGCTACTCAGGTGAGAAATGTTGTGGGTCCCATTTTCTATAGATTGTTAAATTTTGAGGAAGCAGACTGTGATAGATGTCAAAGACAAAACACTCCTATGCAAAGACACAGTAAAGAGTATAAGTTACGTAGAAAGTGTCGTGTGTCTTTGGTAAGTGCCTCAAAAGCTACCAAGTGTCATTTTCCAATGCCTTTTGAATAATGAGAAATTTTTCAAGGAGAGTAAGTGAAACATGCCAAGTGTCTTTGCCCATTTCATAATGGGAAGCATCCTGTGTATCTATTTCATCTAATGAACTACAAGGAGATAGAACATTTCAGATCTAAGAAATATCTTTTGTTAGACACTTCTAGTTTAGTTAGAGTTCAGTTAGACCATTGGATTGGGAATATGTGGGTAATCTAGAGCTAGTTTGATGCTATAAATATGGGTGTAGAGGGCACCAATATAAGGATCAGAAGATAGAGAGAATTTTTTGTGAGAGATTGTTATCAAGAGATTTTAGACATTCTTATTATAGCTAGTGATGTCATTTGCCTTTGTTTTATTGTCTTGAGTTAGAAAGTTTGTGTAATGGTGCATGTTTTTGTGCCTTTTATGAAACTAGAAAATAAATAAGAAGACTAAGTTTTGTGCCTTTGTTGATATTTTTTGTGTTATTGCAAAATCATCTAAACTATGAACCTTTGATCCTATCTATTCTTATCTTTTACATTGATCATGCCTTGTTTGCTCTTTAATGTAATTGAATTTTAAAGATAGCTTCACTGTGCTTAGAATTAAGGGTATAATTAAATTTAGGTGCATCACCATAGTTAGATTTTAGTTTATTGCATTTGTGTTTCTGTTTAATTCATATCCTTTTCCTCATAATACACTTGAGATAAAGAAGAGCTCACTTCTTTAAAATTTGGATGTCATTTTAGGTTGCAAGTCCCACATTCTTGAAACTTCCCATTGTTGGTGTTAGAAATAGTGCAATTTTAATCATCAATAGGAATCTTACAAGCCTATAAGCATATATAAATTATGAGTAGATACTCTTAAATCTCATACACATGAAATATTTAATCATCCATAGTATTCAAATAAGGAAAAATATAATTTACCATATTTGCTCCTTCAATAGTCTTGTATAAGTGTATTCCCTGTATGAAAGACTTACTAGTCTTTACAAAAATTATTCCTCCCACTTTAATCTTGGATTCCATTTTATTCATACATGCAACTCAATACACATAGTATTATGAAATCACCAACTTTCTTGAATTCAACAAGCATATTTTTTTTACATCCCCATTCCTTATCATTCTCGAATGGGATGAGAGGTTACTCTCCCCAAAAAATTACTCTCTCACACTATATAACTCCTATATATATCAAAGACTCTTACAACAAGATTTATAACTAATTATTAATCAAGATCTCACTAGAAACTCCTAATTTGAGGTAAGGTGGTGGACTGCCACCCCACTCTTACTTGACAAATATATTCAAATCCACTTTTAAGACCTTTATACGACCATCAAGCTCCACTAAAACTTTTGTCATCCATTACATATCCTCATTTCTCACTTAGACCATAAATACACCATAAAAATTTGAAATTCCCTTTTGGTGAGAAAACTAATTCAAATTTGAACTCACTTAAGACACATTTTAGACCATTTGTGAGCATTCCAATATGCCCCTCCGTCATACTCTCGAGGGGAAAAAATCTTACCACCCATGTTCTTCTTCCTTCAAACACTCATATAGGTGTGTGTGCTCTTGACTGCCACACTTGTAATTTTCCTTACCTCTTTCCATCTTATTCCATGTTATACCTACAAAATAAAACAACTCATTAAATAAAACATATTTTTTCTCATGCCCTTGAGGCATTCTTTAACTCTCTTCTTTTTTTATTTTTTCTCTTGCTTTTAAGAACCTTCATGTGATTTATATGATTCACTCTCTCTATTTACATCAACCACCAATACATCTTCTATTTACATGATTTTTACTTAATATACAACATGTAATTCAACCTCAATAGCTACAACTTAATTTTGTGGAGTACCTTCATATGTTTGACTCCTCCTTTCCTTAATTAATGCTCTTATCTTGGATACTACAACTGCATTCCATAAGTCTATCTTCTATTTTGTATTCTCTTTAACCATTTCTTTATATATTTGATGAGGATTAGATCCATATTATTACTTCAAAGACTCATACAAAATTTAATATGACCCATACCTTACCTTATGTTATTGTCCCATTACTCCTTTAGTTTCACTTGCATCCTCTTGAGTGAGGATCTCTTCCTTCTTCATGCTATCTTGCTTCCATAATGGTTAACCTATTTGTTCTTGTTTCATTAACAGGACTCTACCTTGACCATCTTCTTCCTCTTAACTTCTTTTTAACACCACTTGGTCATATGATTCTTCTTTTTGTTCCTTGAACCTATGAATGGGATCAACTATCTCATCCTTCTCTTCATCTCTCAAACCAACATTCACACATACAAATGCATCATTAGATTTAAAAACATGAGGCTTGATTGCCTCCTTTACTTTCATCTTTTATCTTATTCTCTTCTCCTTTATTTTCTTGATTGGCCACTTGAGTGGCTTCTTTCACATGACCCATCTAATATGTGGGTTCACAATCTCTTTCATCTACTCAAACTTGATTAACATTTCCTCTATTTTCTGCCTCATCTCTACCATATTTCTCTCCATCTCAATATTATTCTGGGTGTCTTCATGTGCCATCTTCTCCTTATGTATTTGATGCTTAACCCTCTCTTTCACTTTCCTCTCTACCTCTCCTTTCATATTCATCTTGAGTACCTCACTTGGGTACATTATTATCCTTGTTTTGGTCTCACTTGGACCATTTATTTTCGTTCACACTTGGAAGCTCTCTATTTTAGACAACACTTGGGCCTTTAAATCTCTTATCCTTCACTCTAGGATTACATTCTCTTCCTTGAGATCTATTTGTGAGATTCTCTCCTCTTGAGATTGTTAATAGCTATTCTTGATTCAGGGCTACCACTTCACTTTGCACTTTTTTCTTTTTTCACCTATCATATATTATAAAAAATGTATTCAAATCAAATAATCAATCAAAAAATACATCATACATTTTCTTTTTCCCACTGTCTTACTTTATTTCTCAATAATAATCCTTGCTTGCTTACCTAAAACTTCATGAAACATGAAACATGCATAATGTAATCAACTTGTTATAACTATTACAGAGCATCTAGATGGCACTGATACTAAATGATGTAGAGATAAAACACAATGTCTATCAAACTCTAATTTTATCCTTGATTCAATATCCCCTTTCCTTCATTCACTCATTCCCCATAGTCCTTATAAGTAAATCATGTAATAATGACTATAATTTTCCTTTATAATGATTAATAATATCATACTGCAATGGTTTCAAAAGAACTTTAAACCATCCAATAACCTTCACTAAACTATCTTTCTTTGTTCATGTATTCTCTTCAACCTTCATAAGTTATCAATGTTAAATGACCTTAAAATGGGGAATCAAATATAATGATGATTGAACTCATATAAATATATTATAACTTCTTATAAAATCCTTTTATAACTGTATTTAAGCAATTTATTCAAACTATTTTCTCACTTTCTTCATTCAAGCATGATTCAAGCATTAACCCCTACTAGCCTTGTTTAGGGGTAAACCTCCTTGGTTTGGGAAATATACAAACATTAAAATAATACAAATACAATTTTCAAGAACCCATTTGGGGATTACATCTACACCATCTTCCATTTGGCATTATTGTTTATATAAACCTTATTTCTTTACCATCCCAGACCTCAATTAGGCCTAACTAGCCCTCATTCAAAACCTTGGGTTGATATTATATGGAATATGAAGGGTGTCAACTTTAAGCCTAAATAATCTCTTAAATATTTATAAAACATAACTAATGACCAGTTTTAGGCTTTTTTGGCTAGTGAAAACTCTTCCAAATGCTAAAACCCTAATCTAGGGTTTCTAGGTCCCTATACAAACCCAAAAGTGAAAAAAATTACATATCTAGATTCAATAACCTTTTAAAAGTAAACCAATGAATTTAATAGATTTTCATAGGCTTATTTCAACTTTTTGATTCAATGTTGAATGTTTCATAACCCCTAGGGTAGACACAAACTCAAAATCTCAGTCTTGCAACACTATCTTTACACACCGAAAAACATGGGTAACATTATTTCTTAGTATTTACATCATCCAAGGAATCTATAACATAGAAAAAAAAATTCTCCACTTTCAGTGACCATATTATACCATTTACCACTTTTTATTTCGATTAATGATGTGTTTCAACACAAAGACACAATAAACATAATTTTTGTGTTTTTAGGATTGTGTACTTTTTAGGAGTAAGGTTTATAAATAATAGGAATCTTCCAACCCTCTAAGCATATATAACTTATTAATATATACTCTTAACCCTTAGGCACATGAAATATTTAATCATCCATAGTATTCAAATAAGGAAAAGATTGTTTACTCTATTTTTTCCTTCAACAGTCTTGTATAAGTGTATTTCTTATATGATGAACTTTCTATTCTTTACAAAAGTGATTTCCCCCTAATTTAATCTTGGATTCCATTCTGTTCATTCATGCAACTTAATACAAATAGTATTCTAAAATCACAAAATTTCTTGAATTCAACAAGTTTCTTTATTTACATTCCCATTCTTTATCATCCTCAAATGGGATGAGAGGTTACTCTCCCCCAAAAAATAGTCTCTCACACTATATAACTCATATATATATATATATATATATATATATATATATATATATATATATATATATATGTATAAAAGACTCTTACAACAAGATTTATAACTAATTCTTGATCAAGATCTCAATATCAACTCCTAATCAAATGTATGGTGGTGGACTTACACCTCACTCTTACATGATAAATATATTCAAATCCACTTTTGGGACCTTTATGAGACCATCAAGGTCCATTATAACTTTTGTCATCCATTACATATCCTCATTTCTCACCTAGACCACAAATACATCATGAAAATTTGAAATTCCTTTTTGGTGGGAAAACTAATTCAAATTCATTTTTGTACCCACTTAAGACACCTTCTAGACCATTTATGAGCATTCCAATATGACCCTGCATCAAAAAAGATCTAAGAGATGATGATAATAGTGTGCCTATAAGTGAGAACAACCCTCCTATAAGGTAGCAAAGTATGACTACAAGTATGGTAGTCCCTACAAATCTTGCACCTTATTCAATTCATAATGTTGGAAGGCCTATTCAAATTTATTTAATACATCAAGTTCCAACCACTTCATTTCCTCTAAGGACATAATACAAGGTAAACACTCCTACCCTAAACATTGTAGATTCATTTAAAAATGCTAAGGCATATATTTCTCTTTGGGATGTCCTTTATATGCCTTGATAAAAGGATATCTTAAAATAATATTTATTTGAATGTAATCAAAAATGCATCATGTCCATAAATCAATCTTAGATCAGATGGGATAAAGTACACCTACACTTCTAATTGGGGGCATACAATTATTAAGGGGGAACATGTCCAATGTGAGGATCCATTAGAGTTGATTAGGGGATCACTTATCACAACACACCATGTGATATCAAGTTCCAAATCCTATAGTCTAATACAATCGCATAGCAACCCTAAAAGAGTCCTATGATTTAATATTTCACTAATTTAATAATAAGAAAAGTAAATATAATCTAGTGTGCACCAAATCTTGTGGCACAAAGTGGGGGTTAGTAAATCAAAGAAATCAAAACATGTAGAGGGAACTTCAAATAAATTATGAGTAACACCCTAATACATGGAATATGAAGAGTAAAATTATTTAAACCAACACTTATGCTACTTCTATCTACTAAAAGAGAGGAGAATAAAGTTAGAATATACTTACTTGAATGTGAACCTATTGAGATTCAATATCTCTCTTATCTAAATGGATTTGGAAGAGGTTATTACAGTTTTTAAGGATCACTTGGTTAGGACAAAACATCCAAGACCTATCTAAAATACTAGATTCTTTAAAATAAGAAACCTAAACTAAGTCTCCTCAAGTAGAATGGTGGAAAAGCATATTGTGAAAAAGTATGAGAAAATAATAACTCTTGATTGCATATTTTAATAATGACTAAAATTACCTTGTATTTATAGGAGTATCTTAACTCAAAATTATTATAGAATGTCAGTTGTGCTAGGTTGACCTAGTTGACCTAGAATGTTTTCAGGCTAACTCACTAGATCTATGCTAGGTCAGCCAGGAGGCTAACAAACAAATAGAGAGAAAAGGTTTGTAGACTATACTAGGTCAACCTAATATTTTTAATAGGTCAAAAGGATGCCAAACAAGGAAATGAAGGATATAAAGAGGAAAAAGACTAGACAAATATACAAGGGAGGAGAAACAATTTAGGGAAAGGTTTTAGGAACTAATTGGATTGGTAATAATATGGAAAAAAGGGACAACAATCTTATGAAGCACCAAAGGTCTACCCACCCCTTTATCAGTGTACCCTCAAGGTATGCACTCAAAGAGATTGAGTCTTTATGGGTTCCTACGAGATGTAAAGCATCAATAATCGATAAAAGTTAAAAATATTATGTGTATACATATGCCCCACTCTAACATCATCATGTGTCACTAGGGTATAATACGGGATGGTGCTTCAAGAAAAAACATAAGGATACACACAACATTGATGCTAACAAATTTTATAGTATTTTAAAATAAAAAATAACTAAAGTTAAATGACTAAAAAGGGAAACTAATCTAAAAAGTAAATACATTGCATACCTTGACTTACCTTTTATCAAAGGATGGTTGTCTATTATGTTGTTAGTTTTGATTTTTTAGGGCATAGAGACTGATTATGACAAACCCAAGAATACAAAACTAAATATAGAAAATAAAAAAATGCAAGACAAGCTAAGACAACTAGTGGTATGAGGATGGGATGTACTTGGGTAATCTAGCAGGCTAGGGTGACAAGTGCCATGTTAAACTAACAGGCCAAGACAAACATAAAAATAAATCAGTTAATCAAAAAGCCAAGGCTACTAAGGACCAAAAAACATAGATAAGCTATCCTAAAGTAAGAAAGGAAAACTAAACAAATCAAACCAAGGATACATGTCAAATATGATAGAAAAAGAAAAACAAATGGTAAAAAGACTAACTAAAAAATGACAAAATGGTAAAACAACATTGATGAGTGAGTAATAACAATCCACATATCAATCATCAATGGAAAAAGGATGCAGAAAAAGGAAAACAACATTGTTGAGTGAGCAATAACAATCCACATCTCACTCAATAATGGAAAAAGGGTATAGACTTAAGTGTCCATAACAACAAGACAACAAAATCATGATAAATGGTAAAAGGAAACTAAAGTAAGTTTATTAAATGTAAAATGAGGTAAATAAAATTATCCAAAGTTTCTCAAACATGTATTTTTTTCTTTAAGGATAATAAAATCAAAACAAAGTAGTGCTAGCATGTTTTTTAGAAGAAGGAATTAAAGAAGATGGAAAATAGATTTGGAATCACAATTTGTCTATCAAGGGAGGAAAATGAAATGGGTGGAAGGGAAAATTAAGGAAAAACCAAGGTAGAGAGAACTCTTTATCAAAGTTGAGACACTCAAATTAGGTTTGTCAAAATAAGAGGACTATTGAACTTAATAATAATAAAGAACTTCTCTTAGCGACACAAATATTGGGTCAAAAATAGGAGTATATATATCATCTCATGAAGGTTATGTACATGAAAATTAAAATGGACCTGCCTCCCCATGATGTGTTCCTTGTTCTTCAAGACCCCTTACAGAGATGTTGATCTAATATGAAGATTGGGTACTTGTGTGAGAAAGCAGGTAGCACCATAAAGTTTTTTTTGAAATCCACTATTCCAATCTACTGGCCTACCACACCCCAAAGAACTTTGGCTCTATTTGAAGATGATTGTGGAGTTTAATCTTTTATTAGAGATACGAGATGTGATTATAATCACATTTTTTGGTGAAAATTTGAATTTTGATATTTGTATGTTTCCTTTTAGATATCATTGACTTTTGTTTTCAAATGATTTTGATTTTAAATTTATTTTGATGGTTTTTTCTATATTCCTCATCCATACAGTTTTGGAAACCAAATATGGGTGCTAAAAATGACTTTCATTTGAAAACTTGGGACAAGGTGGCCAAGATAGAGAAAATTCAAAGAGCATGGGGTCTAAGAGTCTCATAAATCAAGGTGAAATAAAAGTGATATTTTGACTTCAACCTTGTTTTATCCAATGAGGATATGAGAGAGGATAAATCAAGAGGAATGACACGTGGAATAGTTTGAATTGCTTCAAATTGAAAAAAATATGATAAAGGGAAAAAAGAAGGGATACAAGGATAGTAAAGTGTGATTCATTATCATAAAAATGATGGAAATGGAGAAAAACATGCTAACATAGATTGTTTACAAATTTCATCTATCAAAAGAAGTAAAAGCGAAAGTTGAGAATAAGGATCAAGAACATGAAAGTAATGGTAATTTTATGAGGAGGGCTAGGTCATTTCCATGGTATTACAAAGAAAATCATAAAAGAGAGACCCATGAGGGTGATAACAATCAAGATAAATCAAAGTGAGGGAGGCTATGTACAAAGCACCTCATAAATAAAAAACCAAAGGATGCCAAAACAATATTGGCAAGTAGCAAAAAGAGAAGTAAAATAGATAAAAGATGGTGATTTTTTGTGTGATTTTGGGTCTTATCTATGATCTTATAAATAAACTCACAAAAAAAAGACCCAAGAGGTGCAAAAATAAAGATAAAATATAAGAAGATAAGGAAGACTATGGTACATCAAGAAACCAAAAGACCAAAATGGAGGACTAAAGGTTTATGAAAGGAAGGAAATTATTTCAAAGGGAGAGACCTATGCTTAAGTAACCTAAAAAAAGTGTTAGAAAGATATAGATAGAAAACATGATAAGAAGGAAATGTTTAGGTAAAGTAATTTTTAAGGAATTGACCATTGGTGGGCTCTTTTAAAACATGGACTTTATTAGTTTGAAGGTGATAAGTGCTTGGACCAAGAATATATTTGACTAAATATGGGCCCCACCATTTTTGGACATATTTTCCTTCTTTATCATCAGTATAATCTAATTTAAGGACAAGATCACCAACATTAAAAGTGTGGATTTTAACACATTTGTTATGTGGTTAGGTGATGCAAGCCTTGTATTGATAGTTATGTTATAATCTATAAAGATGACATTCATAAAGAAGATAAAAGGCATGAAGGTGAGCTTCACATAATTATTTATCAATAATAATACCATGAAGAGACATACATAAAGAGGTAAGCTCAAATTCTAATAGAAGGACTGACATAAAACCATAGACTAATAAAAATGAAGTTAGTAGTTTGAATGATAGTCTAATATGCCTAAAGTGTAGGGTAAAGATGAATATGCCAATCCATGTGGGTTTAATAAATTTTCTTTTGGATATTTTTGTTGATAATTTTATTGGTGGCCTTAGCTTGACCATTACATTATGGATGATAAGGCATAGAAAACTTTTGATTGATCTTAAATTTGGTACAGAGTTGTTTAACATGTTTATTTTTGGAATTAGCACCATTGTCTGAAATGATGGTATGGTGAATGCCAAAGTGATAAATAATTAGGTTAAGAATGAACTTGGAAATAGTAAGACTAGTGTATACACCCTAAATTAGTCAAAAAACCACACATATCATGTCTTTTCATAGTCCTTTCATAGGAGACTCTGACTGGAGAATATGAGCCTTATTCACATTAGCCATGTATTTTTGTTTTACTTATATTGGTCTTGTTTCATGCTTCAGTCGCCTTTTTTTCTTATTGCCAGTCATATGTAGCCTTCCAAACAGTTATTCCAACTTAGCCAGACACTAGTTCCCATGATAGTTTCATCCCCTTGGGTCTTGAGCATGTAGGATAGGATCACTTGGGTTAGATTATAGTGTTAGATCCTAGAGCATCCCATTTATAATGCTCTTTCCAATTGCATTTTGAGTCCCAACAATTAGGTTTCCTCACTTAATGAGTTCCAATCCCTTCTTAGCTTTGTCCTTAAGTTTTTTTTGTCTTTCTAATGTTAGATAATGCAAATAAAGTTAACAAATTCAAAATAAAGAGTCTCCTATATAAATTAATTCACAAGTCATTTTATATCTAGCACTTACTACTTTGGCATAGTACATAATTAAAAATTAGTCAATAGTATAGCTCAACATTCTACATCACACATAGCTTGGTATGCTTGATCAAGGAAGGGCCTAGGCAAAAGATATTCTTACATCTACCATGCATATTGATTATGCATGTTCCCTAAGGGAGAATAAAATTTAATCTATAACCGTAGCTTGAGGGTTAATGCAGGTAATGATCAAGACAACATGGGCTCTTGATCATGTGATCATACTTCCCCTAACCTAGTTTTTCCCCCTTTTTATTTTGAGGTATTTTTTGTTTCATGTGTGTATATGGATATAGGGTTTTGAATATTAAAATAGATCTATAAGGATCTCTATCGACATTCAAGATTTGAAATTTCATAGGCAAGCTCACATAGAGATAGTGAGCAAAACCTAAAAAACTTAGATCTCTATGACTAATTTGGACAACACCGGTAGGACATAGACTATAACATTAAAACCCAAATTTTATTGTTTTTCAAATTCCTATCCTTTCATGAAATTAATTATAGATCTAGATTCATGACATCTTCCTAGTCCTTTGTAGGCTTTGAAACAATCATCTTAGGCTACTATTCCAGATAAGTTACTTCTCTTCCCTATGTAATTAATTTGATCAAAATAAATATTTTACCATATTAGATTAGATTTTTCCCCTTATTCCAGACCCTTTATTTTATAGGAAATATACCCTAGTTTCCCAAAAATAATAATACATTTGGTGAACCCAACTTACTTCAAATAAATCTAAAACCCTAGGTACACTTAGGGTTTTTCATTCATATTTTATGCACAAATTTAAGTTTAAAACTATGATTTTTGTAAAAAAATTTGTGCATTAATCTTATTAAAATTTATTTTAATAATTTTCAAAAAATTTAAAACCCAACTCAAAACCCCTATATTTCCAAACTAGGTCCTCAAACCCCAAGCCTTGCAATTTTTAGAAATTTTTCAAATTTTTTGGAGTGTCAAAAATATTTTCAAAATATTTATCTTAATAGTTATTTTTTTATTTATTTACTTAATAATAAATTTTCATATTTTGTTTGGTTAAATAAATAAAATTGCCACTAAAGCACTTCTTCCCTCTCATCCCAAAGATCAATTTCTAATTTTTTCTCATAATTATGACAATGAATGGACAAAATTTTAAAATTACACATTAGCTAATAATGTGGAAAATATTTTCATTTACAATGAAGATAATTACTGTTATTTTAATGAGGAATATTAGGATACATTTGAAAGTGATAGTGAAGAAAAATTATATGCATCTTCTTCTCTCGAACCTATCTCTTTTATTCCCTCTTCTAAAGATTTTTTTTTGATAAATGGGAAAGGTAATTTTCACCTCATTCTCCTATGCACAATGCAACAAATGAATAAATTAGTCATGCACTTCTAAGTGAATCTCTTATTGGTTATAATTTGATTCTATGTGAAGCTAATCTCTCTCTCTCTCCCTCTCTCTCTCTCTCTCTCTCTCTTGCTACTTCTATATTCAAAATACAACAATATAAACACAATACAATCAAATTGCCAATGCATATTTCAAATGATCCATCTCATGATCTCAACTCTAATTTATCAAAAAAATGTATAAATGATAACTCTCTTACTCTTACTTCTCATATTGCAAGTGGAAATACTACATACACTTCATCCATGGATAGCTTAGATGCATATAATATTCCAATTTCACATGATAACTTATTACATATTAGAAAAAAATTAAATTAATCTCTTACATCTCTCCCTAGTGATAATAGAAGTGATAATGACTATGATAGTGAACATGACAATGAATATGAAAATGAGAGTGACTATGAAAAAAATTTCAATTATGATCATGCATGAAATAATGATGATTATTATGTACACAGTGAAGAAGAAAATGCATCTCATGTTTCTAAATCTTCTCTCAATCTTCCTCTCAAACATAATGCAATACCAAATGTTTTTTCTACTTTTATGCATGATTCTATTTCAAATGATGCACATATTGATGATAATATCACATCCTATACTCAATTAGAATGTGATTCACTAAAACATAAAGATACCAATGAATATCCCAAGCCACCCCCTAATACAGTAGCACTTGTTTCTTAATCTTCACCTAAAGAGAATGGTAGCCCACATCCCTCTACTAAGGTCCAGTTACAATTCCTCCAAAGGTTCAAGTGAGCACACCCCCTCTCTATGATCTAATTACTAAATGTATCATTCCCATGGCTAAAATTAATGATCACATTTAATGACTAAATGAACCACTTCAAGATGCTAATATACTATCCCAGGAGATTATTTATTTGATGCATGTAGTCGGTGAATTAAAAAACCAGGTACATCTATTTAGCTTGGAAAACAAGGCTTATAATTCTTGGATGAATTCCATTGATTTACATGGTAACAATATTCTAAAGACATTTGAGAAAGCTTCATTTCCTAAGCATTTCTAGATACCACCATTGCCTCACTTTGATGGAACTAGAGATCCATTCATACACATTCAAGCCTTTCATAAAGCTTTGTCATCTCATGTGAGTCCTTTGATTCTACTCAAGTTATTCCAGTAGACATTAGTGGGGGAAGCACATAATTGGTTCTTTAATCTACTCCCTATTGGATCCTTGTACACATATGATGACTTACATGAGGTATTTATCAGATATTACATAGCAAACATGAGCCCTCATGTTCATATGAGAAACTTGACACATTGCATAAGAATACTTCAGAGCTAGTTAGTGATTATATCTTACAATTCAAGACTCACATGTTAAGATTAATCTATAAACTAGTAGATTTATAAATTCAACATATCTTTATTAAGGGGCTTTGTCAACCTCTCTTCAAGAATATATTATATCATATAGATTCCTATTTTACTCACTTGTTTTATATAGTTCTAGCCTTATAAAAGAAATTGGGATTAATTGAGGAAGATTTAGTTGATCGAATTACTCTAGATTTCATATTTGTATCTCCATCTATAGCTCATAGCACACATCATACACCATGTCTTAAACAAGATAAGATACCTCAACTAGAAAAGAAACCAATTAAGAATAGAGAGCTAGTTTCTAGAGCACAACCTATAATATGCACTATAGAAAATAGTAGTAAGGCACCACTATAGTTTGATTCAAAGTGAGATAGCCCATATGTCATATTATCATCACTAATAGATAGAGGCTAGTCACAATACCTTCTACTCATAGATGAGATCCACATCACTTACATAGATATCAAAATCATCCCTTTTATAACTTTCATCTTATTTGTGGACACAGAGATAATGATTGTTATGGACTTAGGGATTACATTAATAGATGTGTTGATAATGGCATCATAACATTCACATAATGGGCACTGAGATCTCCTCCATCATGGAACCATATACCTCATTCATCCATTACTAAGTCATCTTAGGACATTCCTTTACATGAATCATTGATCACTCATCATGAGAGTAATGTGGGTTCTAAGATAGATCCTCATAGGATATCTCCTATTTCACCTATTCATAAGGTTTAGAAACTATTACAATGAGAGTAGACTACATATAGAACTATAGTTTAAGGAGTACATAGTGTAGTTCCATATACATATCTAGCACAGTCACAAGCACCACAAAAAAGTGCTACTTTAGAGAGATATTCACTACAACTATGTTTTTTGGGTCCTATTTCATGTAACAACCCACTATAGTTAAGATTAGATGAACCCACATCATAAAGTACTACTCCAGAGAGATATTCACTATGGCCAAGATTTTAAGGACCCATTTCTCATAGCAACCTACTATGATTGAGAATAGATGATCCCCTATCACAAGTTATAGTTCTAGCTTGATCTATTGCTCAGTCATATGCATCATAGTAGAATCCATAGGGTGTTATTTCATGCAATAATCCATTATGATTGTAGATAGATTAGCCTTATTAACAACACATAGCTTCAATTGCACATCTAGTAAGGTTACATTTGGTAGAGTATCCACACATAGTTATAGTTAGTAGTATTAGATACAATGTATTTTCCTACACAACATGAGCAATATGGGAACTTGTTTAATTAGCCATTAGAGCTCAAATAGTGATACAACACATATTCATATTGGCATCAATTCATAGCTTGACTTCATAGGGAAATGATGGAGCCAAAGGGATAACCTTTATATTATTGAGCCACCTAATTAGAGGGATTGGACACATAATACAAACATTGATTATCACATGCTTAATTGCATGGCTTCACTTAGTGGGTAATGTTAGAGCTAAAGGGCCAAACTTTAAAATCTTGATCCACTCTTAAGGAAGCGATATGCATAGAGTGCTATCTTATATCCCCTTTTATTAACAAACTAACATTCCTAATTCTAAATAGATGGTCCATACTAGCCAAATCCTAATCTTATCGATATCATATTTTACCAATCTTAAACCAAGTCACTTTATTTAATCAATTTAAAAATTACAAAAGATTTTTTTTTACTTACATATAATTCAAAATCAAAACTAACATCACACTTATCAACAATAATAAAATCACATATCCCAAATACCATTTTAATAAAAACATATGCAACCTCAATATTAATGTCAAATCAACTATTTGTAATAAAATATTTGGAATAAATATACCAATCTATTCCAAAATCCATAACATAATACACCTAAATCCAAAATCAAACAAACATCCATATATATAAAATGAATTTTTAAAAACATTTACACCATATCAAATACAATCAATCATGAATGGCCATCATGCCTTCACCCTCAATATCTCTCTCCCCACCAGTACTAGTCCCATAATCCACTCTAGCACTCAATGGTCCCACACCTCTTTGAGCTCCTAAATGCCTCTTACAATGACTCTTTCACTCTAGTATCCAACCATGCTCCTCATACAAGTTCACATACCACCTCTAAAATTCTATGTACTCATCCATAATCCTCATACTCACCAATCCAAAATTAGGATGGGGCATCCTATGCCTATCCAGCTCAACCCTTATCTCATCTCTCTCTCCCACTGCCCTAACATATGTAGCTATCTCTATTGCAGCCCTATCAAATAGATTATCATGAATACTTGCTATCACCATCTCTCACTTTATCAATCCCTCCTCTACTGCATCATTTAGAACATGTCATGTGAGATCTTAGAGTGTAGACTCAATGATGGTCTCCCAATAGTCATCATCCCCACTCCCTACCCCAACATGTGCCTCATCTTACATACCTACCACTCTAGTTGCACATAAAATTAAAATTCTACATTAGATATAAACTTTAAAATCAAACTAAAGAATAAATTCATTCATAATTCAACTATAATCATTATTTACCTCCCATCATTTGGATCGATACAAGATCCTCATATTTAGTAGCATCCCTTCCATTAAAAATATATAATGGAGCCCACTGATACCTTATTCATCATGCAATTTATGAATTTATACATCCAACATCATCCACATCAAGAATTTTATAGCCACATCCCATGCATCTAAAGGTAATGGTGCTAACTCAACCTTTATGGGCTTTGTATGATCTTCCACCCTTATTGGTGCCTATGTACTCCTCACCCACACCCATACTATAAGGGGTACATCCTCTGGTACCCTAAACTATCTAGTCACACACTCATACTAAAATAGCTTGTACCTTCTAACCTAGTGGTCATGTATCCAACAATTGACCATCATATATTGTAGTTGTACTCCATCCTTAGCCCACCCAAGAAATCTTCTCTAAGGCCTCCATATAATGTCACCAAATACCAATCTATCTAGTACCTACCTATAATTATCCATCCCAAGGGATTGGATATCCAATCTACTTATCCACCACTCCCTAAATGGCTATGGAGTTTCCCACCTCTCCCTTGGTAATCCTATCAGCTGCATAACTACTATGTGTTTATAAGCCCAATAATGTAATAATGTCATTGCACTCAATCCACCACTGAATGCCTAATGTGTAAACCTATAAAAATACATTTATAGGTGGGAAAGCATATACCTACCCCATGAGAACATAATTTCATATACCTCCATACTACAAACAATCCTATGCATTCTATATGAAATCAACACTCTACTCCCATACATAACAACAAATGAGACCAACAACAAAACAACCACTTTTATAGACATAAAACACTAAATTGTATTATAATTGATAAAAATACATCACTATCACTCTATCTTTGATGTATACTTGAGGGCATACTAGCAAAATACAAGGATACATGATCAATAACATCAACACTCATGTCTTCTTGAAATGTCACATACAATCAACTAACTAATAAATGTAAAATGTGATACACATCCTCCAAAGTCATAAGAATCTCCCCTATAGGAAGCCATAAAGTACATGTATCTACATTCCACCTATCACATAAGGTGGTAATCAAATATATATCCCACTACATTGTGCCTAGGTCACACACATGACCCAACCCTACCCTATCCATGATATCTCTCTCATTAGTAGACAATGGTAACAACCTCAATGTTTCCATTACCTAGCCCCTGCAGAACTCTCTCATCCACACCTCACCCTAGAAACACCAAAAATAACATATAGATCAATCAAAAATTCCAAATCAAAATCCAAAATAGAACAATAGTCAGCAATAAAACAACATTGCTAAAAAATTAAGCCTCTAGGATAATAACATTGGGTACAAGATAATAGTACTCAACAGGAGCATTATAACCTAGATAAGAGTAATAGAACCTAGACAACAACACTAGATGTAGGACATGAGTGCTAAAACTAGTGAATTTTTTCTGAAGACACTTTAAACAACTCAAAACATCACAAATAGGCTTTAGAATAGACAAAAATCAAACATCTTAGTTACTTACTAGGGTAACATCACTATCAGCCTAAACCTCAGTCACCAACTACTCAAATTGGGTCATGGTAGGTGCTCATCTCCTCAGCATATATCTCACCCCAGTGCTTCAAATCTCAACCTAGTCAATACACAAATGAATCGAGAATCAATCCAATTTCTTATATTACCCATATTTCTCAATCGAAGCAAAATACCATTTTGCCTATAACTTGAACCACGTAATTCTATTTTTCAAACCATTTCTTTCAATGGAATCATGACAACTATACCTTTGACATCACACTAGATTTTCTCTCTTACTACTTTATTTGCCTACTATGGCATGCACATCTCTATATTCATTTTACACTTAGACCCATACCTTAATTATCATCAATCAAAACTTATTCCACTTTCAACAACTCAGTCTAATCAATCAAACAACCTCTCAAGCCATTCACAATAGGCCAATTTTGTTTCTACTTATGCCACTAGTCATTAATTTTGGCTTGACCTCCTCTATCACAATTTTTTTCCCTCTCCCCCAAAATGGGGCATCATTATTACTATTCCTATTTCTACACCTACCTAGCATGCCCATCCACTCTCATAAGTGGATACACCATGGTTCATAAACATTCAATAGTTAGATTATCAAATTCAACTCAAATTCGTCAAAATATATAGTGAATCAAATTACATGGGTCACTTAACATTACTCGATACATTTAGGGGGATATACCTTCAATTTACATATACATAGGCTATTTAGATATAGTGGCTTAGATCATATGGATCCATAGTGATTTTAGCTTATAGGTATATAGACTATTTAGATACAATGGTTTAAATTACATGGATTCATAATGACTTCAATATAGATTTAGACACATACCAAATTTGGGGGCATATACATTATGACACATTTCACACATATAACTTCATACAATATGACATAGTTACATGCCCAGATAGTAGATTATAGGCATAATATAAAGCACAGTGTTTTGATCTCTAGTTTTTCACATAGGGCATGGCACGATAGGTCATATCATATGTTATTATATAGATTACTATATTATACATATGCATCACTCACATACCATATTTGGGGGCATGGCATAGATGTTCATGTTCTTCATCACTCAAGATTATATAGATAAAATGGAAAGACATGCCATTCTCCTCTCACACATTAACCAAAGTTTTAGACAGCATCTAGTAATACCCAAGTTTTCACCAAGTTGTATCATATGGCCATCTATAGTGGTTGGTCCATTGCATTACCCAGACCTAGACTACATGAGTTTATGAAGGATATAGGATAGATATTGGTTTTGGGTCTTTGATCATTTCTGAATTCTAATTTAGATATTTAGAGTGGGGGCAAGGAAAATTTTGTTCTTCATAGTATATATATTATATACACACATTCCATATTACATGAGTTTATATGGAATAAAGGATAGACATCATTTTTGGACCTCTGATCATTCCTCATCTTTAATCAAATTTAGAACAAGGGGCAAGCACTTCCCTCCTTCTCCATGTTACATATATTCTATTTCTATATTTAGTATAAGGGCATCCATTTCATGAACTCTTTCTTTCTCCAGGAACTATTCATCTCTCCATCCACTTCCCTAGCTAGGAAGAGAGTTGGACCCTTTGTAACACATTTGTCTTCATGTAGGTAGGTTTAGGTACATATTTTCTTTTCTTTATTTTACTTTAGTACTTCATTTCATTTCATCACTAAAATAAAAGGGGGGAAAATGTATACACCCTAAATTGGTCAAGTAACCACACATATCATGTCTTTTCACAATCCTTACATAAGAGACTCTGATTGGAGAATATGAGCCTTATTCACATTAGCCATGTCTTTTTATTTTAATTATCTTGGTCTTGTTTCATTCTTGAGTAACCTTTTTGCTTATTTTTAGTCATCCATAACCTTATAGATAATCATTCAAACTCATCTATACTCTATTTCCCATACTAGTTCCATCCCCTAGGTCTCGAGCCTATAGGATAGGAGTGTTGGGGTTGGATTATAGTGCTACATCCTAGGGCGTCCCATTTCTAGTGATCCTATCCAACTTAATTTTGAGTCTTAATGATCACTTTTTCTCACTTAATGAGTCCCAGTACCTTCTTAGCTTCATCCTTAAGTTTTGTTTATCTTTCTAATGTTACCTAATATGAATAAAGTTCCCAAATTAAAAACAAAGAGTTTCTTACATAAAAGACTTCACAAGGAATTTTATATCTAAAACTTACTACTTTGGCATAGTACATAATTAAAAATTAGTCAATAGTATAGCTCAATATTCTACATCACACATAAATTTGTATGATTGATCAAGGAAGGGCCTAGGTAAAAGTTAGTCTTACATCTAATATGCATGTTCCCTAAGGGAGAACTATAGTTTATCTAATACCCTAGCTTGAGGGTTAATATAGACAATGATCAAGATATCAAGGGGTTTTAGATCATTTGATCATACTTCCCCTAAACCAGTTTTTCCCCTTTTACTTTTGATGTATTATTTATTTCATGTGTGTAGATGGATCTAGGGTTTTGAATATTAAAATATCTCTACAAGAAGATATCTATTCACAAAAAATTCAAAATTTAATAGGCAAGATCACATAGGGATAGTGGAGAAAACCTAGAAAACTCAAATCTCTATAACCAATTTGGACAATAACATCAGGACCTAGACTATAGCACCATACCCTAAAGTATCCTATTTTTAGTGCTCCTATCCTTTCACTAAATAGAAGATAGATCCAAATTTATAACATCTTCCTAGTCTTATGTAGTATTTTTTAAGCTTTGAAATAGTTATCTCAAGCTAATTTTCTAGATAAGTTACTTCTCTTCCCTATGTAATTAATTTGAACAAAATCTATATTTTACCATATTAGATTAGATTTTTCTCCTTATTTTAGACCCTTTATTTTTTAGGAACTAGACCCTAGTTTTTTTAAAAAATAAAATAACTAGTAGCATTAATAAGGGGAATGGATTATACTCACTTGGTAAAGTACTTAATAGTAGTGATGATAAAGACATGACCATCTTGGGAATGAGGAAATTTTCCAATGAAAACAAATCCCCATGTGGAAAATGGCCAAGGAGATTTGATAGTTTGAATCTCGATAGGAAGTGAATGGATAAGATCATTATGAAGCTAACAAGGATTGCATTTATTGGAAAATTCAATTGCATCATTTTTGAGAGTAGGCTAAAAGTAACTCATAAATAGGCATTTATGTGTTGTAACATGTCTGCTACAGTGACCACCATAAATCCCCCCATGTGCTTGATTGAGAAGAGGAATAACCTCATATTTAATAACACAATAGAGAAAGTTACTTTTAATATTATGATAGTAAAGGATATTATGTCTAAATACATACTTAAAATATTATTTATGAATGTGTGTCTTTTCACAAGAATCTAGATCAAGAGGATAGGTTTGATGTTTTAAATATTGGATGATATCTTGATA
This sequence comes from Torreya grandis, assembly GCA_037957365.1. Classification (NCBI taxonomy): domain Eukaryota; kingdom Viridiplantae; phylum Streptophyta; class Pinopsida; order Cupressales; family Taxaceae; genus Torreya; species Torreya grandis. The sequence continues at coordinate 4,860,027 of JARHVA010000132.1, forward strand.
CCAAGGGATTTGCATATTAGTGAATCAAGTGGTTGTATAGATGATGGATATTTTTGGATTAGAATAATAAAGGAAAGTCAAAAATAAATTCATGAGGATGAAAGAGAGACGTTGAAGAGGCAAGAGAATCAGTTTTAGAATTTTAGTCCTGAGAAATAGGCTCGATAGTGAAATAGATAAAGTCCTTAGCAAGAGTGGTTACAATTTGATGATAGGTAATGAGGTTCTCACTTTTACATTGATATTACCATTAACTTGATGAAAAATGAGATAATAATATCCTAAAACATGAATATACTAGATGTCCAGATCAAGAACAACTCTCATGTATAAGATAAGAGATTCATATTTGGCCATATTGTTGGTGGCATCAAAGGTAAAGCAAAAAGCTAAATGAATGATTTTAATGAGAGGACTAGTGAGAATGAAAATTATCCCAACTCCTTGAAGGAATTTAGAGCTATCAAAGTAGAGGGTCCAAGTATCCTCATGTAAGTCAACATTAATTTTAGGGAGTTCTTTGATAACTACCTTTGATCTAGTAGTATCAGAGGGAGGGAAGGATTATTCAAGTTGAATGGCTTCAAGATCAGAAGTAAATCCATGAGAATAGTATTTAAGGGATATATATTGATTAATAACTTTAATTAAAAGGATATTATCATCAAGAAGGTCATCTTGAAGTAGAGAAGTGGCCAAAATGGGAGCTACAACAAGTTGGTTAGCTATGACTTGCCCTTTAACAATTTTTTGAGCGACGATGTAGAGATCAAATTTTGTAAGTAAGACCATTTGTTTGCTAATTATATCTCTAAGAAGAAATTATTTGGAGAATAAATAATGAATTGGGTTGAAATGAATGATGACATAAGTAGTTTGGTATAACATATAATGATGAATCTTTTCAACCACAAAATAGATAGTGAGGTAATCATGTTTAACTTTGGTATAATGTGTCTCATAATAAATGAGGCCTTAACTAATACACTAAATAGAATACTCTCTTCCTATATTATATTTTTGGTAAAGCATTTCCCTAACTAAAATAGGTGTAGAAGAAGTATAGAGAATCAAAATTTTATCATTAGAAGGTAGACAAAGTGTAGGTGGATGAATTAATTATTCTTTCATATTATCAAAGACTTTTTGGCATGGATCTGTCCATTCCAAATATGTACCTTTCTTGATAAGGGAATTGATGAAGTAAATGAGATAAGCCATTTTAGGGACAAATCATCTAATTGCCCCAAGTTTGCCTAAATAAGTTCAAATATCATGAATAGATCAATAAATGGGCATGTTAACAATAACACTATTTTTTGTTGGGTCAACATCAATGCCATAGAGAGAGACAAAAAATCCTAATATTTTTTTGGATATGAATCCAAATACACATTTGAAAGGATTAGGTATAACTTTGTATTTAAGGAAATGATCAAGTATGATAGCAAGATCAAAAAGATGGTTCTTATGATGTTTGGATTTAATAATTAGATCATTCATGTATGTTTAAATAATTTTATGGATGAGATCATGAAAGATATGAGTCATATCACATTAGTAAGTGGCTCTATAATTCTTGAGATTAAAAGGTATTTTGATGAAATAATAGGTGCCCCATTCCATGGTGAGAGTAGTCTTATGTTGGTCCTTAAGAACAATGTGAATTTGATTGTATCCCAAGAATACATCCATAAGAGATAACATTTTGTAACTATCCATGGCATCAATGTTGGCATCTATTGAATGTAAGGGGAATTTATCCTTATGAAAATCAATTTTAAGGTTGTGGAAATAAATACAAATGTGGATGACCATAGTGACCTTCTTTCAAATAGGAACAATGTTAAAAACCCATTAAAAATAATCCACTAGTTTAATGAATTTAGCATCTAGTATTTTAGTGATTTCCTTATGACATAGATTAGTAACTTCAGGTGGGAATTTGTGTTTCTTTTGACACACTATCTTAGCATCAAGATAGGTGATGATGTTATGAAACACAATACTAGGGTGAATGTCAGGCATGTCTTGGTAAGACCAAGAAAATGCCTCTTGATATTTATCAAGGAATAGGCTAAAGTTGTCATGTTCAGATGGTAAGAGTTTTTGACAAATTTTGATTGGTCAAAGAGAAAATGGGGTACCATATTTGATATGAGTTATTTATTTAATAAGAATTGCATTTGTATCTTGAAAATGGGAAGGTGCATTAGGTAAGGAAAAAATTATATTTGTTTTAGGATCAATGCTAGCGATAAAGTTATTGAAATAAGTAGTTTTATTCTTGAAATTTCTAGGTTTATTTTGATAATAAGGAAATTGAGGTTATAGAGCATGAATTGAATCAAGAATAGCTTCATGACTAAACAAGGTAGGAATAAGAACATTATATTCAACATCTAATTCAAGATCTATAATTCTGTTTCCATGGAGATCATATTCAAAATGAATATGATGAACATTAGTTACCTATAATCTAGTGTAATATTGGAAGTAGATGAAGAGGATGGATTCAAAGAGATGGGAGTTTGGATAGATTAAATGATGGGAGAATAATATAAAGAAATGATAGGATTCATAGGAGGTAGAGAAGATATAGGATCATTTGTAAGTTTAGAAGGTGTAAGTTATTATACCACCTAGGGAGTATCGATAAGAGAAGGATTGGTGGGAGGTACATGAACATCAGGATCTAAGTCACGATGTGTAGATATGGTATATATAACTCAATTAAAGGAATTAATTTGGGATAAAATGTTTTGATAGTGTTAGACCTCTAAGTCTTTAAAGTTAGCTCGAGCCATGATATAGTTGTCATCATATGTTAGATAAATCATACATGATTGAGAATTAGGGGGAGTTTAAGAAGGTGAAATCTTAATGTTGTTAAATGTATGAAGGGACATGGTGAGAGGATCTTGGAATAATTTATCCACTCCAAATTCATTTCAAGTGAAGGCCTCTTCAAGTAAATATGTCTCCTGATCATATCATGGAGGGGGAAAATTGGTAATCTCATCCATGATAGGAAAAGTATGATCTCAGGGTAAGAGAGAAGGAAGAAGCCAATATATAATATATGGGGGTAGATTTATAGTATTTCAAGTGTGTTATAACTCATTGGGCTCATCATCATCATGATTCACAAGAGTAACTTGAAGATCAGGATTCATGTTGATGAACTTAGGTAAAGGAGCACTATTGATTTTAAAAATTAAAAGAATTCTATATTAAGGCTTAGGATTGGGAAGATAGATGCTTCATGTATTGGGATCAACATCATGTTTGTAACATTTTACATTATGTAATAATTTAATACACTGACTACTAGAAAAGGTGATATCCCTAATCTAATAAGTCCATGGATGACCAAGAAAAATGTTATAAGATAAAGTAAGATCAATGACCATAAGATTGGATCTAACAGTTTTAGGTCTAATGGTCAGTGGAAGACAAATGCATCCAAGTGGATTTTGAATAGTCATTCTTGTCAAAGACACAATAAGTAACATGGGTTTGTTTAAGATGATCTTTGTTATAACCAAGTTGTTTAATGATCCATAAGGATGTAACATTAATACCATAACCTTCATCAACTATTTTTTTTTGGATAAGGGTGGTATTAATGGATATATTGATAAAGAGAGGTAGATCATCAAAAAAAAAAAAAAAATCCATCAATGATCATGTCCTCTTCAAGAAATTTAATGAAACGTTTGAAACAAGGACATAGTTTTAATGGTATTCACATTATTTGGTTGAGAATCGATAGAAAGTGGTTTTTCATCTATGGAATATGGATATTAAATTTCTTGAGGTTGTTACATAAGAAATTTATGATAATAAGGTGAAGTGTGAACCAAATCCATAAGACAAATCTTATAAGGCATAGAGTTGAGTTCTTTAGGAAAATTCTAATGTGATTTAGAAGAACCAGCATGAGGTTTATAAGGAAAATTGGATTTATGAGGTATAGATGTGGTGGGAGGATCAAAAGGATGAAATTGTTAATCATATTGAGTGGTAGTGGTATCTTTAAGCAATTGTTCTTCTAAATATGGTTTTTTAGGTTTGGTAACAGGATCTTTGTGAGCCAATTTATGATGATAATTAGCCTTAGTAGGTTGACATGTTGAGATTTGTTATAATATATGTCATAATTGACATCGATGGCATAAACATCCTTGACATTTGATTGATTATTTATTGAATAATATTTTGGATTGTTAGAAGTAGAGGCTTTAAATTTTTACCATTTTTGAGATGTGATAGCATACTCTTGATGACGAAGTTTGATCATAGCCTTATGGTTGAATGAGTCACCAAGAATATAAAAAATGGAACACTTAGTGATATCCCTACAAGATTAATTAGAATTCCCAATGTCAGCATGGAACTAATAGAATAGATTAGGATCATACCACCTAGGAGGAGCATTAGGATAAATGAAAGGTTTTGAGGGTGGTAAAAATTATTACATTTGTTGAACTGAAAGAGGTGTATGAAATGGTAAAGGAGCATCAAATTTGGTAATTCTAAGTTTGGTTTGAGGACTATTACTAGTGGTAGCATTAAATGTTTGAAAATATCTTTTAAGAAGTTTATAATTGGGTTCAAATTGATTCATAATAAAGTCTTGACATTTAGCTTGATCAAGAGCTTCATTAAGAGTTTGAGGAGCAAAGTTTTGAAAATTATATTGAAGAGTGGGAGTAAGAATAGTAATAAAGAGTTTTAATAAATTATCATTAGTCATATTGTGATCAACTTTATGACCTAAAAATTTCCATCTTTGAATAAATTCATAAGCTGATTCATTAGGAGATTTTTTAGCATTTATGAAGTGACTAAGATAATTTTAAGGAAGGTAATTATGTTTAAACTCTTTAACCAAAGGATTGACCAAATCTTCATGTTTACAAATAAAATGTTGAGGAAGTTAGTTATACCATTTTAATACACTAATAATGAAATTTTTAAGTAATAGCTTTATTTTGGAAAATGTATTTGTTTGGATCCATTCTTTGTAATGTTTGCCAAAGGCTTTGATGAATGAAGTAGGGTCTTTAGTCCCATCATGTTTGATAGTTTGAGTTATGTTATAAATATCAATGGATATAGTGAATGGAGATAAAGGCTCATTTTGAATGGCTTGAAGCATCTTGTTATTCATTATGGGTTGAGGAATAACATCACCTGATGCATCCCTAAGAGGTGGAGGAATATAATTGGGATTATCTTGAGGATGAATAGTTAGATGTTGATTAGCTATGTTGATAAATTTTTATTGAAGATGCATCATTTGGTTGGTATTAGAGTTTTGCATGATGTTCATGTGTTGAGTGCCTTGAGCTAAGAGTTGGGTTGTATCAGAAGGTGAGTTAGTGTTTGTTGGAGCACTCCCCAAATTAGTGTTAGGGGGAGGGGTATTAGAAGGAGGTTTATTAATGGGATTGTTAAAGAGAATTTTATTAATCACTCCTACATTGGTTTGGATATTTTGAGAAGCATCTTGATAAGTTTGGAAAGAATTAGATCCATCAACTTCATCTTGAGGTTCTATTTGCACCATGTTATAGTTTAGAGATGAAGTAGGAGAAGAGGTGCTCAAAGAGTGATGGTTATCTTGGGAGGAAAAGAGAGGAATGAATGCACATCCCATATAGTATCTAAATGTATTTATTTTGTACAAAAAGATTCTAATAGGAGATCTCATTTTGAATAAATAGAAATTAATAGGATTTAAAACTAGAGAAATGGGAAAATATATTGAAAAAAAAATAAATAAAAAATCAAGAAATATAACTAGGTTGACCAAATCAACTTAGTGCAAGAAACCCAACTTATAGACTATACTAGGTCAACCAAGTTGATCTAGTGTAGTGCACATAAGATAGAAAAGTATAGGCTCAACCAAGTCAACCTAGTATAGTGAATAAGGAAGAGGAAAATATTGATAACATACCATATATTTGATGATTCAATCATCTCATAGATCATTTTTGATGTAGGGGAATCTTGGAATGCTCATAAATGGTGTAGAATATGTCTTAAGTAGGTGCAAATTTGAATTAGTTTTCCTACCAAAAGGAAATTTCAAATTCTTTGAGTCTTTACAAGGTAGATTGAGGGCACTCAAACATTAATTTTTTAACTTTACTAATTTGGTCTTCCCATAAAACAAGGGAAGTTACCCTCAAATATTAATTTGGTTTGAGGAAACATGGGAAGTGCCCTCTATTTTGTCTCAGAATAAGGGCACTTCTCTTATGCATAAACCCTATAATTTTGGAAAAATAAATGATCATGTAAGTTGGTGACTCATTGGACCTTTCAATAAGGTTTGAAAAGTTTTAAAACACCTACGAAAATAAGGGAAATCAAGTAAATAAAGAGGAATCTCAATAAGGAGGTCTAAACCCTTAGAGTTGTAGTCAGGACTAGTAGGTAGGGTTTAGGCCTAGAGGCCAAACGGAGGGTCAATTCTAATTGTAGCATGAGATGAGAATTAAAATAGATTGTGTAATGTTTTTGAGGCCATTTTAGACATGTTAAATATATTGGGATGTAGGGGAAGCACAAAGAAAGCCACTTTTGGCTCGAGATAACTTCAAGCCTATAGGGAATGGAGAAGACAATATCGAGAGGAAAAGTTTGGAAATTAATATCTATTTTTATTCTTTTCATGGAGGTTAGGGAAGTTTATAAAATTTTATAGGGGCCTTGAAGATCATTCTTGTGGATTTTTTTTGAAATTGTAATATCCAAACTTCATGAACAAAGCCTAATAGCAGAATGAGGTCAAAACCCTTACAAGCCCTTAGAAAAGGACCTGATTGGGAAAATGAGGTTGGAGGGATATTAAAGTGAGATGTAATTACTATGAAATTTATTTAACATTTTATAATACTCTCTCAATCTACTCCCCATGCTTTTGGACTATACAATATTGTATAGATGGGGTACAAAATAGGGTATTTTGACTATTTTGTGTGTTGTGTAGGTTCTAAGAGGTTTCAATAGATTACAATCACATTAAATGGAATATAAGGACTAAATATAACTCCCCATTTCAATTTAATTATTTTAAACAAATCCTAAGTTCCTGAACAAGCTACTTCATCTCATCTAGTCAAAACTAGCATAGTGAACATGCAAGTGAGAAGGGTGAAAAGCTTCATGTGGGTTTATTTTAAGGTGTACCTAATGACTCTAAATCCATGGAGGGTATTGAAACATTTAATTCCCACCATTTGATTTATTTTCATGAGAAACCAAATCCAAATTTGAGGCCATGTGTGCAAGGTGTGGGAAAGAAGAGTTATTTTGACTACAGATGGTGGTAGCTCATTTTGGGGAAATTCAAGAAGACCAAGACTAAAAAAAATGAATGAAGAGGAATTTATAAGTTCCTTACCTCTAATTCCAATAATTATACCTATCCTTAGTTAGTTTTGGGACATTGAAATAGGGGTAAACCATGAAGGTAATTTTTTGAGCTAGAATGAGAACTTCTACACCACATTTCAAGAGTTTCATGACTTGGGGTGACAGTTTTGCTTCCTGACCTTGAATGGTCCATTTAACACCCTATTATCATGCACAATTAACTCTTTCTATTAGCTTGACAAGTGTCCTTGTGACCTTTAAACTTCTCTATTTTCCTCTTTCTCTCAAGTTCTATAAGAACTAGCCATTTTAGCCTTTGTAAATTATGGTCCACCTGAGTATGGTGAATCCCTAGTAATTTTCATACCATTTGATCAATAATATTACTTATTTTTACTTCTTATATAAATATTCATAGTTTGTCTACTTTAATGATCAATCTTGCTTAGTGAAGACTATGGATTTCTTAGAATGTTGTTTCATTCTCTCACTTATTTATAGCTTCTTGTAGGTCATATGAAGTGTTCTAGGAAGTTTCAAGGTTATATGAGTTAGCCTATTCACCAGTGTTATTCAAGGCCTCTTGTCTATCCTTCCTAACCTAAACATTCATCCATAACATCATAATGAAACATTGATGTAAGAATATTAAAATTAGAAAAGTTTATGTTTGGTTAGTCCTTTGTTTTCATGTGTAGCATGCAGTTGGTTGGAAGTCATCAACTAATTTGGTGTATCACCTCCCTTAGAATAGTTTTTTTTTAGTTTTATCTCTCACTATTTCCTCACAAAGTTTAGGTGTATAATTGATCTAAAGTGGTACATCAAGGGAGATAGACCTATCTAGAGATCCACCTCATTCTTAGGCTCACCCACAACATTGAGGTGTTTCAATTATGCCACTTGGATGAGGAGAGCCAAGACTTATCCTCAAATGGTAAAAATACAAGTGATAATATTTTCTAACATGCCTAGTGGGATTCGCAGTCTAAGAAGTTGAAATATTTTTGGTGTTGTCCTTCAACACATCATCCTTTGGAGTCATCTATCTAAGCATCAATGATAACTCTAAAGTTACATTAGCTAGTCAAGCAACCCAAGTTTTCCTTATGAATATTTTTTATAACCATTCCTTATGTTCTTGTTTCCTAATGAATATTCATGTCTAACCTTGGTGTTGAGTATTATTTTACACAAGTTAGTGAGACATTTGAGTATTATGACATTCCCTATCATCCTTTGTGTGAATATTACCAACCTTTTAATGATCCCTACCAATTATAACATGACCATTACTAGCATTTCCATGAGTTGTATCAGTCATATAACTAGCCTTCTCAATATCTTGCTTCTCTTAGTCAACCTAATCACCTCTCGATTCAATCCATTTCCACTTTCAAGAAAACTCTTTTGGGATATGAGAGGTACATGATAGATCTTGACACATAAAGGGGACATGGTCTAGATATTCCTAGTCATTTCATTCATAAGGCGAGAGATAAATTAGAGCTAGTAAAAAGAGAGTGGGAACCTATTAAGAGAGCCAATTTTCAAAGGCTCACAAGTGAGATGCTAGATGTGAGTGGCTTAGTTTCATCCTTGGAAGATACGCTAAAAATTCATGATAAGAAACCTCACCAAGCCTATTATCCTTAATATCCACTTGCTCAAGATTGTTATCAATACTATTTGACCCTTATTCATGAGCCCAATCAATATTATGAAAGCCATTCTTTTCCCAATCATCTAGAAGAGAGAGTTTGGAAGACAAACCTTATTTTTAAAGCAAATATTAATAGTCAGATTGAGTTAGCCAATAATTAGTCTATATCATTAGTAAAATAATTTTATTTCAATCCTTTATTACCCTCTTTCATTACATCCCCACATCAATAAAATACCTCTAGAAATGAGATTTCAAGTTGGAGACAAGGTGGATAATCCAAGCCTAAGTAGATCCCAAGTTTCTTGAACACTTCATCCACTCCTCAAATCACATCAACATCTCAAGAAGAGACTCATAATCCTAACATATTAAGATATAATAAGATATTGGAATCATGGGGAAAGAAATAGGATAAAAGTCTTGATAAGGAGTCTTAATTTGAGAAAGAGCTTGATCCTATGAAAGTATATCCCACCCTTCATCAAGAGACCTCTTGTGTTCCATGTCAAACCTCTTATGATCCTCATCAACATGATGATGCCTATAAAATTAAAGAGAGACTTTTCCAAGAGAACCTAGACAAGAAAATTGAAGAGTTAAGAGTCAAGAATGAAATTCCTAAATTAAGATGTGATGGATGGTTTAGACCCAAAAGAAAATCCTATGAATAAACACTCCCCATATAACATTCCTCAAAAAAGTGTTCAAGCTAAGTCAGATATGAATGAAGTGATTGTCAAGTGCAAGGAAGATAACCAAGTTATTTTAACCCAAGTTTTTCCTCCCCTTCCTCAAGAGATTCTAATAGGATTCCTTATAATGCATTCTCAATTTGATTTTGAGTCCCATGTTCCACCTTCACCAACTAGTTCATCTTGTCATCAGCCCATAACCCTTTTACTTAATGGACCTATGATATGGGAAGATAAAGAGGATCATTTGGTTGAGGAAAATTCAAAACTCTTGCTTGAAGAAAATGCAACTTCATGGAAGCCTCATTGGGCTTAGTCACCTAATTTCAAGATGCCTAGTCCTAGCACCACCAAGAAAGAGAAGGAGATGGAAGATATTACAGACATTGAGAACAAAAATTATGTTACGATAGTTGAGATACAGCTTGAGATCCCTCAAGAGGTCCTAAATGCTAAGGAATAGGTGATTCCTTGTGTTGAGTCTTCATTTTTGGTTGATAATGAAGAATGCCTTCCTTATGTCAAAGAAGAAGTCCTAGATGAATTATTTTTAGATTCTAAAGAAAAGGATGAAGGATATTATTGTGTTTTTCCCCTTCATGATGCTGATCAAAAATAATATGAGGACTTGTGGTAGTAATTTAAAAACATTTTCAATGAATTTGAGTCTCTCAAAGGGTCTACAATTTCCTTAGAGCTGATTACAGGTGATGGTAAGCAAGATGAAATTTTGAAAAATGTCTTAGAATATCCAAAGAAAATTTCATCTCAGCCTTTGGAGGTCAAAACAAAATTTTAGTTGTCTTAATCTTCCAAGGAATAAGAAACCATTCCTCTTGAAACCATTCCTACAAATAAGATATAAATTGATCATGAGATGAAAAGTAGGTAACAATATGAGGTATGTATACAAGGATAAGAGCAATAATTTTAAATTGAAGACATATTTGAAGATGGTATATTTGAAAGCATAAAAATTTAAATGTCAATAAGTAGGTCTGATATATTAAGTGTTCAATCTAAAGAGCAACATGTTTGGCACCATTATTCATCTCATGTAGAAAGAGATGCAAGCAACTTTCCTTTTGATATTGGAAAGGTAGGTATGCTTAATTTTTAATTATATATAAGTTGTTTTATAATTCCCATAAGTACCTTAAGCACATGTGTGTGTGTGTCTGTGTGTCTTGTTAGTGTGTTTGCATTGCTTGTGTGTGTCATTTGTTTTGTGTGGTTGAGCTAATTAGTTGTCTTGTCTTGGTCTAGCATGGTTGTCAAGTGGTCAAAGTCCTTTCTTTATGTTTCAAATTCATATGACTCCCTAAGCCCAATAAACTGATAAGGCTATTGGTGTTTAATATATAAGACATACTACCCCTATGTGTATCCAATTTATTGACAAGATTTGACCTACAGGTCAAATTGGGACCCCTATAGGTAAAAAAATGTTTTAAGGTGTTTTAGGGGTATAATATATATGTATTAAGGTGTATTATAGGTTATTTAGTGTGATTTAATGTTATAGTATCCTTGGTAATTAGTAATTTTAGTCCTTATATCATTTTGAGTCATTTTAAGGTCAAAAAGGGGAATTTAATGACTTTTACAACCTCCTTGGGAAATGTGAAGATTAATAAATGTGGTGTCACATGACATGTGTCCTATTATTCCTTATTCAACTATTCCTAACTTAAAAGTGGTAGGTTCTTTAGAATAAAGTGCAATTATTGTAGGAAATGAGAAGAGTTTGGCACTTGTACAGCCCATGGGGGAAGGTGACATATGGGAAAATGTCATGGAACATCTATTCATCTTCCTTAAACTAATATCAGTGCTTGACATTATTTTAAAGTTTTAAAAAGGTCAAAAACCATTATACTCCTTTACTTCCCTTTTAGACACATAGAACTAGTCAACGGTTTTATGCTTGGTATAGATTGATCTGAACAACAATTCAGATGACAATTCGGGTGATGGGTCCACCCCATTTGATGGTAGAACTTCCAGGAACCATATGTTTTGCACCGTAGCTCCAATTGACACACTGTTTGAACCGTTGGAAAGATAATAATTAGGGGAATGTCAAAAAATGGCATGGAGCTTTGCTCAATGAAGTTTGACCCCATAAAACCCATTGGAAGTGTCCCAAACTTCAATTTTATTAGTCCAGTCTAAAAATAGTAAGTTTCTAAAAATAACAATTCCTTGAATTCTGTATTGTTGTATATCATGGAAGTTGAACCAATTCATCTCCCTTGAGATTGGTGACCTTCCACATCCTCCCCACACCTTCAAAACATGTATAAATGAAGATGTAACCCAAAATGGAAATCAAACATCTCTTCTCAAAGATAAGCATATGTTTGGATCTGCAATTTTGATAAATAAAACATCTCTTTTCAGAGATAACATTATTTTAATTATGTTTTTCTTATTTTTTAATTATATTTCAACCAAAGCTTTTCAAGTTTTGGATCAGTGGTATCAAAGTGGTTTGTCTTGAGAGTGTATGATCCCAAGGATGAGGTCAGGCTGCAAGAAGCTTGGGTGGGAAACAACAGAGCTACCAAACTTTCCACCTGCTCACTCCAAACAACTTCAAATGGTGGACAACACTGAGACATTTGATCCTTCAAGGAAATGATGAATGAAGCCCTCCAATGGTGACAAGCATAGATGCTACAATAGTTTTCCCAAATTCTTCAAACACTTTCGATGGGAAATCTTGGCTCTGCGGCTCCACTTCCTGGCTCCTCAACTAAGGAACATCCTTTCAGTGCCCCAACACCCTTCAAGGTCCAGATAAATTTTGATATTCCTACATTTCAAGGAAATATCAATGCCGATGCAGTAGAAAATTGGTTGGATCAATTGTCTTCCTACTTCTCTGTAAATAAGTTCACCAATGGAGAAAAGATTACTTTTGCTCTTTTGAAATCAACATTGCCTGTGAAAAACTGGTGGGAAGCGTACAAAAAGAGGTTCAGTATAGATGGCAATGGCCTTGAGGTGGAACCTACCTGGGCTGATTTTGTGGAAGCGGTGAAGGAAGAATACTACCCCATTAGAGCATATGACGAACTATATATAGAGTGGCAACAACTTTTCCAAGGTAAGGAACAATCTCTTCAAGATTACACTGACATTTTTCATTCTCTATCTACAAGATTAGGCATCCAAGAAAGTGAAAAACATAAGGTTCTCAAATATCGTGGTAGACTACAATGGTACATATGGGGAGAAATGGAACTCTTCAATTTGGAAACCATTGGTGAGGCATACAAGTTCATAGTAAAGATTGAGAAGAAGCAAGGAAGAATGAATATAAAGAATCAATCTTCAAAATGGAAAAGTGACAAAGAAGGTCAAACATGAGGCCAAAATTGGAAGCAAAAGGAAGGAAAGGCTGGGAAGTGGAGTGATTATCACAAATCTGGAACTCACTCCAAAGAAGAATGTTGAGCTATCAAATCGCTACTTTCTAAGTCACAATCCTCTGCTCTACCTCATACAGAACTTGTAGTCAAAGAGGTTGAAGAAGAAATTATAGATGCTAATCCTGAAGCCATTGTTGCTTCATCACAGACACACGACAAGATGCTAGATGAGAAGGAAAGGTTGTTTCACTCTAAGTTATGAGTGAAAAGTAAGCCTCTACATTTTATTCTTGATAGTGGAAGTCAAAAGAATTTACTCTCTACTAATGTTGTGAAAAGCCTAAATCTGCCCATGAAGCCTCACGCAAAACCATACAACATTGGATGGTTGAGTCCAAGGAGAAACCTCCGTGTCACCCACCAATGTCTTCTCTTATATGAAATACAACCTTTCCAAGATGAGGTCTTATGTGATGTGGTCAATCTAGATGTTTGTGATGTACTCCTTGGTCAGCCATTCATGTATGATCGACATGGTATATATGAATCATCAACTAGAAGGATCACTCTCACTCTTGGAACACGACGCTACAGGGTACCAAAAGTACCACCTTCTACATCTATATCTCTGATTAGTGCCAAGAAATTTGTTCTCATGGTGGTCAAGCCACATGAATCCAAAAGGGCCGATGTTACAGCCCTAACTACACAAACAACACAACAACAGAAGCAAATAGATGTTGAGTTGAAGTTCACAACCATCCATCCACAGACTGATGGTCAGACATAAATGGTGAACAGTCGAGTATGCAACGGGAATCAAATCAAAGTAAAACTACCACACTTGATGAAAAATCTTGATGTAATGGGGACCATTGGTTCTCAAGTAGGGAGGAATGATCCAGACAACAATTCATATGACAATTCGGGTGATGGGTCCACCCCATTTGATGGTGGAACTTCTGCGAGCCATAACTTTTGCACCGTAGCTCCAATTGACTCACCATTTGAACCGTTGGAAAGATAATAATGAGCGGAACGTCTTGAGATGACATGGATCTATGATAAATGAAGTTTGACCCCATAAAACCCAATAGAAGTGTCCCAAATATCAATTTTATTAGTCTAGTCTAAAAATAGCAAGTTTCTAAAAATATCAATTCCTCGAATTTTGTATCGTTGTAAATTGTGGAATTCAAACCAATTCATCTCCCTTGAGATTGGTTACCTTCCACATCCTCCCCACACCTTCAAAACATATATAAATGAAGATGTAACCTAAAATGGGAATCAGACATCTCTTCTCAGAGATAAGCATAAGTTTGGGTCTGCTATTTTGATAAATAAAACATCTCTTTTCAGATATAACATTATTTGAATTGTGTTGTTCTTATTTTTGAATTATATTTCAACCAAAGCTTTCAAGTTTTGGATCAGTGGTATCAATGTGGTTTGTCTTGAGTGTGTATGATCCCAAGGATGAAGTCAGGCTCCAAGAAGCTTGGGTGGAAAACAATAGAGCTTCCAAATTTTCCACCTATTCGCTCCAAATGACTTCAAAATGGCGGACAACACCAAGACATATGATCCTTTCAAGGAAATGGTGAATGGAGCCCTCCAATGGCAACAATCACAGATGCTACAATAGTTTGCCCAAATTCTTCAAACACTTCCGATGGGAAATATTGGCTTCGTGGCTCCACTTCCTAGCTCCTCAATCAGGGAACATCCTTTTAATGCCTCAACACCCTTCAAGGTCCAGGTAAATTTTGATATTCCTACATTTGAAGGCAAAATCAATGCCGATGTAGTAGAAAATTGTTTGGATCAATTGACTTCCTACTTCTCTATAAATAAGTTCACCAATGGAGAAAAGATTACTTTTGCTCTTTTGAAATCAACATTGCCTGTGAAAAATTGGTGGGAAGTGTACAAAAAGAGGTTCATTATAGATGACATTTGCCTTGAGGTAGAAACTACCTAGGATAATTTTGTGGAAGCGGTGAAGGAAGAATACTACCCCATTGGAGCAGATGATGATCTGTATATAGAGTGGCAACAACTTTGCCAAGGCAAGCAATAACCTATTCAAGATTACACTGACATTTTTCATTCTCTATCTACAAGATTAGGCATCCAAGAAAGTGAGAAACATAAGGTTCTCAAATATCGTGGTGGACTACAATGGTACATATAGGGAGAAATGGAACTCTTAAATTTGGAAACCATTAGTGAGGCATACTAGTTCACAGTAAAGATTAAGCAGAAGTATGGAAGAATGAATATAAAGAATCACTCTTCAAAATGGAAAAGTGACAAAGAAGGTCAAACATGAGGAAAAAATTGGAAGCAAAAGGAAGGAAAGGTTGGGAAGTGGTGTGATTATCACAAATCTAGAACTCACTGCAAAGAAGAATGTCAAGCTATCAAATCACTGCTTTCTAAATCACAATCCTCTTCTCTACCTCATACAGACCCTGTAGTCAAAGAGGTTCAAGAAGAAATTATAGATGTTGATCCTGAAGCCATTGTTGCTTCATCACAGACACATGACAAGATGCTAGATGACAAGGAAAGGTTGTTTCACTCTAAGTTATGGGTGAAAGGTAAGCCTCTACATTTTATTCTTGATAGTGGAAGTCAAAAGAATTTACTCTCTTCTAATGTTTTGAAAGATCTAAATCTGCTCATGAAGCCTAACCCAAAACCATATAGCATTGGATGGTTGAGTCCAGGGAGAAACCTCTGTGTCACCCACCAATGTCTTCTCTCATATGCATTACAACCTTTCCAAGATGAGGTCTTATGTGATGTTGTTAATCTAGATGTTTGTGATGTACTCCTTGGTAAGCCATTCATGTATGATCGACATGGTATATATGAATCAAGAATTAGAAGGATCACTCTCACTCTTGGAACACGGTGCTATAGGGTACTAGAAGTACCACCTTCTACATCTATCTCTCTAATTAGTGCTAAGAAATTTGTTCTCATGGTGGTCAAGCCACAAGAATCCAAAAGCAATGATGTTACAGCCATGAATACACAAACAACACAACAACAAAAGCAAATAGATATTGAGCTGAAGAAGTTCACAACCTTCCATCCATAGACTGATGGTCAGACAAAAATGGTGAACAATCGAGTATGCAACGGGAATCAAATCTAAGTAAAACTACCACACTTGATGAAAAATGTTGATGCAATGGGGACCATTACTTCTCAAGTAGGGAGGAATGATCCAGACAACAATTCAGATGACAATTCGGGTGATGGGTCCACCCCATTTGATGGTGGAACTTTCGAGAGCCATAACTTTTGCACCGTAGCTCCAATTAACTCACCATTTGAACCATTGGAAAGATAATAATGAGGGGAACGTTGTGAGATGGCATGGAGCTTTGATTGATGAAGTTTGACCCCAAAAAACCTAATGGAAGTGTCCCAAATTTCAATTTTATTAGTCCAGTCTAAAAATAGTATGTTTCTAAGAATAGCAATTCCTCAAATTCTGTATTGTTGTAAATCGTGGAAGTCAAACCAATTCATCTCCCTCAAAATTGGTGACCTTGCACATTCTCCCCACATCTTAAAAACATGTATAAATGAAGATGTAACATGAAATGGAAATCAGACATCTCTTCTCAGAGATAAGCATATGTTTGGGTCTACAATTTTGATAAATAAAACATCTCTTTTCAGAGATAGCATTATTTGAGTTGTGTTGTTCTTATTTTTGAATTATATTTCAACCAAAGCTTTTGAGTTTTGGATCAGTGGTATTAGAGTGGTTTGTCTTAAGAGTGTATGATCCCAAGGATGAGGTCAGGCTATAAGAAGCTTGGGTGGGAAACAACAGAGCTTCCAAATTTTCCACCTGTTCGTTCCAAACGACTTCAAATGGAGGACAATACCGAAACATCTAATCCTTTCAAGGAAATGGTGAATGAAGCCCTCCAATGGAAACAAGCATAGATGCTACAATATTTTGCCCAAATTCTTCAAACAGTTCTGATGGGAAATCTTGGCTCTGTAGCTCCACTTCCTAGCTCCTCAACCAGGGAATGTCCTTTCAATGCCCCAACACCCTTAAAGGTCTAGGTAATTTTTTATATTCCTACATTTGAAGGCAAAATCAATGTTGATGCAGTAGAAAATTGGTTAGATCAATTATCTTCCTAATTCTCTGTAAATAAGTTCACCGATGGAGAAAAGATCACTTTTGGTCTTTGTAAATCAACATTGCCTATGAAAAACTGGTGGGAAGTGTACGAAAAGTGGTTCAGTATAGATGAAATTGGCCTTGAGGTGGAACCTACCTGGGCTAATTTTGTGGAAGTGGTGAAGGAAGAATACTACCCCATTGGAGCATATGATGATCTGTATATAGAGTGGCAACAACTTTGGCAAGGTAAGGAACAATTTGTTGAAGATTACACTGACATTTTTCATTCTCTATCTGCAAGATTAGGCATCCAAGAAAGTGAGAAACATAAGGTTCTAAAATATTGTACTGGACTACAATGGTACATACGACAAGAAGTAGAACTTTTCAATTTGGAAACCATTGGTGAAGCATACAAGTTCACAGTAAAGATTGAGTAGAAGCATGGAAGAATGAATATAAATAATCAGTCTTCAAAATGGAAAAGTGACAAAGAAGGTCAAACACAAGGCCAAAATTGGAATCAAAAGGAAGGAAAGGTTGGGAAGTGGTGTGATTATCACAAATCTAGAACTCACTCCAAAGAAGAATGTCGAGCTATCAAATCACTACTTTCTAAATCACAATCATCTACTCTACCTCATACAGACCTTGCAGTCGAAGAGGTTCAAGAAGTAATTATAGATGTTGATCCTGAAGCCATTGTTGCTTCATCACAGACACACGACAAGATGCTAGATGATAAAGAAAGGTTATTTCACTCTAAGTTATGGGTGAAAGGTAAGCCTCTACATTTTATTCTTGATAGTGGAAGTCAAAAGAATTTACTCTCTACTAATGTTGTGAAAAGCATAAATCTGCCCATGAAGCCTAACCCAAAACCATATAGCATTGGATGGTTGAGTCCAGGGAGAAACCTCCGTGTCACCCACCATTGTCTTCTCTCATATGCATTACAACCTTTCCAAGATGAGGTCTTATGTGATGTGGTAAATCTAGATGTTTGTGATGTACTCCTTTGTCAGCCATTCATGTATGATGGACATGGTATATATGAATCAAGAATTAGAAGGATCACTCTCACTCTTGGAACATGGTGCTACAGGGTACTAGAAGTACCACCTTCTACATCTATCTCTCTAATTAGTGCTAAGAAATTTGTTCTCATGGTGGTCAAGCCACAAGAATCCAAAAGGGCTGATGTTATAGCCATGAATACACAAACAACACAACAACAAAAGAAAATAGATATTGAGTTGAAGAAGTTCACAACCTTCCATCCATAGACTGATGGTCAGACAAAAATGGTGAACAATCGAGTATGCAACGGGAATCAAATCAAAGTAAAACTACCACACTTGATGAAAAATGTTGATGCAATGGGGACCATTGCTTCTCAAGTAGGGAGGAATGATCCAGACAACAATTCAGATGACAATTCAAGTGATGGGTCCACCCCATTTGATGGTGGAACTTTTGGGAGCCATAACTTTTGCACCGTAGCTCCAATTAACTCACCATTTGAACCATTGGAAAGATAATAATGAGGGGAACGTTGTGAGATGGCATGGAGCTTTGCTTGATGAAGTTTGACCCTAGAAAACCTAGTGGAAGTGTCCCAAATTTTAATTTTATTAGTCCAGTCTAAAAATAGTATGTTTTTAAAATTAACAATTCCTCGAATTCTGTATTGTTGTAAACCGTGGAAGTCAAACCAATTCATCTCCCTCAAAATTGGTGACCTTCCAAATTATCCCCACATCTTCAAAACATGTATAAATTAAGATGTAACATGAAATGGAAATTAGACATCTCTTCTCAGAGATAAGCATATGTTTGGGTCTAAAATTTTGATAAATAAAACATCTCTTTTCAGAGATAGCATTATTTGAGTTGTGTTGTTCTTATTTTTTAATTATATTTCAACCAAAGCTTTTGAGTTTTAGATCAGTGGTATCAGAGTGTTTTGTCTTGAGAGTGTATGATCCCAAGGATGAGGTCAGGCTATAAGAAGCTTGGGTGGGAAACAATAGAGCTTCCAAATTTTCCACCTGTTCATTCCAAACGACTTCAAATGGTAGACAACACCAAAACATCCGATCCTTTCAAGGAAATGGTGAATGAATCCCTCTAATAGAAACAAGCATAGATGCTACAATAGTTTGCCCAAATTCTTCAAACAGTTCTAATGGGAAATCCTGGCTCTATAGCTCCACTTCTTAGCTCCGCAACCAGGGAATGTCCTTTCAGTGCCCCAACACCCTTCAAGGTCCAGGTAAATTTTTATATTCCTACATTTGAAGAAAAAATCAATGTTGATGCAGTAGAAAATTGGTTAGATCAATTGTCTTCCTACTTCTCTATAAATAAGTTCACCGATGGAGAAAAGATCACATTTGGTCTTTTGAAATCAACATTGCCTATGAAAAACTGGTGGGAAGTGTACAAAAAGTGGTTCATTATAGATGACATTGGCCTTGAGGTGGAACCTATCTGGGCTAATTTTGTGGAAGTGGTGAAGGAAGAATACTACCCCATTGGAGCATATGACGATCTGTATATAGAGTGGCAACAACTTTGGCAAGGTAAGGAACAATTTGTTGAAGATTACACTGACATTTTTCATTCTCCATTTGCAAGATTAGGCATCCAAGAAAGTGAGAAACATAAGGTTCTAAAATATTGTGCTAGACTACAATGGTACATACGGCAAGAAATAGAACTCTTCAATTTGGAAACCATTGGTGAGGCATACAAGTTCATAGTAAAGATTGAGCAGAAGCATGGAAGAATGAATATAAATAATCAAACTTCAAAATGGAAAAGTGACAAAGAAGGTCAAACACAAGGCCAAAATTGGAATCAAAAGGAAGGAAAGGTTGGGAAGTGGTGTGATTATCAAAAATTTAGAACTCACTCCAAAGAAAAATGTCAAGCTATCAAATCGATGCTTTTTGAGTCACAATCCTCTGCTCTACCTCATACAGACCATGCAGTTGAAGAGGTTGAAGAAGAAATTATAGATGCTGATCCTGAAGCCATTGTTGCTTCATCACAGACACACGACAAGATGCTAGATGAGAAGGAAAGGTTGTTTCACTCTAAGTTATGGGTGAAAGGTAAGCCTCTACATTTTATTCTTGATAGTGAAAGTCAAAAGAATTTACTCTCTGCTAATGTTGTGAAAAGCCTAAATTTGCCCATGAAGCCTCACCCAAAACCATACAGCATTGGATGGTTGAGTCCAGGGAGAAACCTCCATGTCACACACCAATGTCTTCTCTCATATACATTACAACCTTTCCAAGATGAGGTCTTATGTGATGTGTTTAATCTAGATATTTTTGATGTACTCCTTGGTTAGCCATTCATGTATGATCGACATGGTATATATGAATCAAGAACTAGAAAGATCACTCTCACTCTTGGAACACGATGCTATAGGGTACCAAAAGTACCACCCTCTACATCTATCTCTCTGATTAGTGCCAAGAAATTTGTTCTCATGGTGGTCAAGCCATAGGAATCCAAAAGGGCTAATGTTATAGCCCTGACTACACAAAGAACACAACAATAGAAGCAAATAGATATTGAGCTGAAGAAGTTCACAACCTTCCTTCCACAGACTGATGGTCAGACAGAATAGGTGAACAATTAAGTATGCAATGGGAATCAAATAAAAGTAAAACTACCACACTTGATGAGTAATCTTGATGTAATGGGTACCATTACTTCTCAAGGAGGGAGGAATTATCTGGACAATAATTTAGATGACAATTAGGGTGATAGGTCCACCCCATTTGATGGTCGACCTTCTGAGAGCCATAACTTTTGCATCGTAGCTCCAATTGACTCACTGTTGGAAAGATAAGAAGGAGGGGAACATCATAAGATGGAATGAAGCTCTAATCAATGCAGTTTGTCCCCTTAAAATCCAATGAAAGTGTCCCAAATTTCAATTTTATTAGTCTAGTCTAAAAATAGTAAGTTTCCAAAAATAGCAATTCCTCGAATTCTATATTCTTGTAAATCATGGAAGTTGAACCAATTCATCTCCCTCGAGATTGGTGACCTTCCACAACATCCCCACACCTTCAAAACATGTATAAATTAAGATGTAACCTGAAATGGAAATCAGGCATCTCTTCTCTAAGATAAGCATATGTTTGGGTCTGCAGTTTTGATAAATAAAACATCTCTTTTCAGAGATAGCATTAGTTGAATTGTGTTGTTCTTATTTTTGAGTTATATTTCAACTAAAGCTTTCATGTTTTGGATCAGTGGTATCAGAGCGGTTTGTCTTGAGAGTGTATGATCCGAAGGATGAGGTTAGGCTACAAGAAGCTAGGGTGGGAAACAATAGAGCTTCCAAATTTTCCACCTATTCGCTCTAAATGACTTCAAATGGTGGACAACACCGAGACATTTGATCCTTTCAAGGAAATGGTGAATGAATCCCTCCAATGGAAACAAGCGCAGATGCTACAAAAGTTTTATCAAATTCTTCAAACACTTCTAATGGGAAATCCTCGCTCTGCAATTCCACTTACTGGCTCCTCAACCAGGGAACATCCTTTCAGTGCCCCAACATCCTTAAAGGTCTAGGAAAATTTTGATATTCTTACATTTGAAGGCAAAATCAATGTTGATGTAGTAGAAAATAGGTTGGATCAATTGTCTTCCTATTTCTCTATAAATAAGTTCATCGATGGAGAAAAGATTACTTTTGCTCTTTTGAAATTAATATTGCCTGTGAAAAACTAGTGGGAAGTGTACAAAAAGAGGTTCAGTATAGATGAAATTGGCCTTGAGTTGGGACCTACCTGGGATAATTTTTTGGAAGTGGTGAAAGAAGAATACTACCCCATTGGAGCATATGATGATCTGTATATAGAGTGGCAATAACTTCACCAAGGTAAGGAACAATCTGTTCAAGATTACACTAACATTTTTCATTCTCTATCTGCAAGATTAGGCATCCAAGAAACTGAGAAACATAAGGCTCTCAAATATCATGGTGGACTACAATGGTACATACGGGGAGAAATGGAACTCTTCAATTTGGAAACCATTGGTGAGGCATACAAGTTCACAGTAAAGATTGAGTAGAAGTATGGAAGAATGAATATAAAGAATCAGTCTTCAAAATGGAAAAGTGAGAAAGAAGGTCAAACACGAGGCCAAAATTGGAAGCAAAAGGAAGGAAAGGCTGGGAAGTGGTGTGATTATCACCAATCTGGAACTCACTCCAAAGAAGAATGTCAAGCTATCAAATCACTACTTTCTGAATCACAATCCTCTACTCTACCTCATACAGACCCTATAGTCAAAGAGGTTGAAGAAGAAATTATAGATGCTGATCCTGAAGCCATTATTGCTTCATCATAGACGCACGACAAGATGCTAGATGACAAGGAAAGGTTGTTTCACTCTAAGTTATGGGTTAAAGGTAAGCCTCTACATTTTATTCTTGATAGTGAAATTCAAAAAAATTTACTCTCTACTAATGTTGTGGAAAGCCTAAATCTACCCATGAAGCCTCACCCAAAACCATATAGCATTGGATGGTTGAGTCTAGGGAGAAACCTCTGTGTCACACACCAATGTCTTCTCTCATATGCAATACAGCCTTTCCAAGATGAGGTCTTATGTGATGTGGTCAATCTAGATGTTTGTGATGTACTCCTTGGTCAGCCAATCATGTATGATCAACATGGTATATATGAATCATGAACTAGAAGGACCACTCTCACTCTTGGAACACGGCGCTACAGGGTACCAAAAGTACCACCTTCTACATCTGTCTCTATTATTAGTGCCAAGAAATTTGTTCTAATGGTGGTCAAGCCACAGGAATCCAAAAGGGCTGATGTTATAGTCCTGACTACACAAAAAACACAACAAAAGAAGCAAATATATATTGAGCTAAAGAAGTTCACAACCTTCCATCCACAGACTGATGGTCAGACAGAAATGGTGAACAATCGAGTATGCAACGAGAATCAAATCAAACTAAAACTACCACACTTGATGAAAAATCTTGATGAAATGGGCACCACTACTTCTCAAGGAGGGAGGAATGATCTAGACAACAATTCAAATGATAATTCGGGTGATGGGAACACCCCATTTGATGGCTGAACTTTTGGTAGCCATAACTTTTGCACCGTAACTCTAGTTGACTCACTGTTTGAATCGTTGGAAAGCTAATAATGAGAGGAACATCGTGAGATGGCATGGATATTTGATCAATGATGTTTAACCCCATAAAACCCAATGGAAGTGTCCCAAATTTCAATTTTATTAGTCTAGTCTAAAAATAGTAAGTTTCTAAAAATATCAATTCCTCAAATTTTGTATTGTTGTAAATCATGGAAGTCAAACCAATTCATCTCCCTCGAGATTGGTGACCTTCCACATCCTCCCCACACCTTCAAAACATGTATAAATGAAGATGTAACCCAAAATGGAAATCAGACATCTCTTCTCAGAGATAAGCATATGTTTGGGTCTACAATTTTGATAAATAAAACATCTTTATTCAGATATAGCATTATTTGAATTGTATTGTTATTATTTTTGAATTATATTTCAACCAAAGCTTTCATGTTTTGGATCAGTGGTATTAGAGTGGTTTTTCTTGAGAGTGTATGATCCCATGGATGAGGTCAGGCTACAAGAAGCTTAGGTGGGAAACAATAGAGCTTCAAAATTTTCCACCTGTTCGCTCTAAATGACTTCAAATGGTGGACAACACTGAGACATCTCATCCTTTCAGGGAAATTGTGAATGAAGCCCTCGAATGGCACAAAGTGTAGATGCTAAAATAGTTTTCCCAAATTCTTTAAACACTTTCGATCGGAAACCCTAGCTCTGCGAATCCACTTCCTGGCTACTCAATTAGGGAACGTCCTTTCAGTGCCCCAACACCCTTCAAGGTCCAGGTAAATTTTGATATTCCTACATTTGAAGGCAAAATCAATGCTGATGCAGTAGAAAATTGGTTGGATCAATTGTCTTCCTACTTCTTTGTAAATAAGTTCATCGATGGAGAAAAGATTACTTTTACTCTTTTGAAATCAACATTGCCTGTGAAAAACTGGTGGGAAGTGTACAAAAAGAGGTTTAGTATAGATGACATTGGCCTTGAGGTGGAACCTACCTGGGATAATTTTGTGGAAGCGGTGAAGGAAGAATACTACCCCATTAGAGCATATGATGAACTATATATAGAGTGGCAACAGCTTTGCCAAGGTAAGGAACAATCTGTTCAAGATTACACTGACATTTTTCATTCTCTATCTGCAAGATTAGGCATCTAAGAAAGTGAGAAACATAAGGTTCTCAAATATTATGGTGGACTATAATGGTACATATGGGTAGAAATGGAACTCTTCAATTTGGAAACCATCGGTGAGGCATACAAGTTCACAGTAAAGATTGAGCAGAAGCATGGAAGAATGAATATAAAGAATCAGTCTTCAAAATGGAAAAGTGAGAAAGAAGGTCAAACATGAGGCCAAAATTGGAAGCAAAAGGAAGGAAAGGCTGGGAAGTGCTGTGATTATCAAAAATCTGAAACTCACTCCAAAGAAGAATGTCGAGCTATCAAATCACTACTTTCTGAGTCACAATCCTCTGCTCTACCTCATACAGACCCTATAGTTGAAGAGGTTGAAGAAGAAATTATAGATGCTGATCCTGAAGCTATTGTTGCATCATCACAGACACACGACAAGATGCTAGATGACAAGGAAAGGTTGTTTCACTCTAAGTTATGGGTGAAAGGTAAGCCACTACATTTTATTCTTGATAGTGGAAGTCAAAAGCATTTACTCTCTGCTAATGTTATGAAAAGCCTAAATCTACCCATGAAGCCTCACCCAAAACCATATAGCATTGGATGGTTGAGTCCAGGGAGAAACCTCCATGTCACCCACCAATGTCTTCTCTCATATGCAATACAACCATTCCAAGATGAGGTCTTATGTGATGTGGTCAATCTAGATGTTTGTGATGTACTCCTTGGTCAGCCATTCATGTATGGTTGACATGGTATATATAAATCAAGAAGTAGAAGGATCACTATCCCTCTTGGAACACGGTGCTAAAGGGTACAAGAAATACCACCTTCTACATTTGTCTCTCTGATTAGTGCCAAGAAATTTGTTCTCATGGTGGTCAAGCCACAAGAATCCAAAAGGGTGGATGTTACAACCCTGACTACAAAAACAACACAACAACAAAAGCAAATAAATATTAAGCTGAAGAAATTCACAACCTTCCATCCATAGATTGATGGTCAGATAGAAATGGTGAACAATCGAGTATGCAATGGGAATCAAATCGAAGTAAAACTACCACACTTGATGAAAAATCTTGACGCAAGTGGGACCATTGCTTCTTAAGGAGGGAGGAATTATCTGGACAATAATTCAGATGACAATTCGGGTGATGGGTCCACCCCATTTGATGGCAGAACTTTTGGGAGCCATAACTTTTGCACCATAGCTCCAATTGACGCACCATTTGAACCTTTGGAAAGCTAATAATGAGTGGAACATCCTGAGATGGCATGGAGCTATGCTTAATGAATTTTGACCCAGTAAAACCCAATGGAAGTGTCTCAAATATCAATTTTATTAGTCTATTATAAAAATAGTAAGTTTCTAAAAATATCAATGCCTCAAATTTTGTATTGTTATAAATTGTGGAAGTCGAACCAATTCATCTCCCTCGAGATTGGTGACATTCCACATCCTCCCCACACCTTTAAAACATGTATAAATGAAGATATAAAGTGAAATGGAAATTAGACATCTCTTCTCAGAGATAAGCATATGTTTGGGTCTGCAATTTTGATAAATAAAACATCTCTTTTCAGAGATAGCATTATTTTAATTGTGTTGTTCTTATTTTTGAATTATATATCAACCAAAGCTTTCGATTTTTGGATTAGTGGTATCAGATCAGTTTGTCTTGAGAGTGTATGATCCCAAGGATGAGGTCAGGCTACAAGAAGCTTGGGTGGGAAACAACAGAGCTTCCAAATTTTCCAACTATTCACACTAAATGACTTCAAATGGCAGACAACATGAGACATCTTATCCTTTCAAGGAAATGGTGAATGAAGCCCTCCAATGGCAAGAAGTGCAGATGCTACAATAGTTTTCCCAAATTCTTCAAACACTTTTGATGGGAAATCCTCACTTCGTAGCTCCACTTCCTGGCTCCTCAACCAGGGAACATCCTTTTAGTGCCCCAACACCCTTCAAGGTCCAAGTAAATTTTGATATTCCTACATTTGAAGGAAAAATCAATGTTGATTCAATAGAAAATTGGTTAGATCAATTGTCTTCCTACTTCTCTATAAATAAGTTCACCGATGGAGAAAAGATCACTTTTGGTCTTTTGAAATCAACATTGCCTATGAAAAACTGGTGGGAAGTGTACAAAAAGTGGTTCAGTATAGATGACATTAGCCTTGAGGTGGAACCTAGCTGGGATAATTTTTTGGAAGTGGTGAAGGAAGAATACTACCCCATTGGAGCATATGACGATCTGTATATAGAGTGGCAACAACTTTGCCGAGGTAAGGAACAATCTGTTCAAGATTACACTGACATTTTTCATTCTCTATTTGGAAGATTAGGCATCCAAGAAAATGAGAAAAATAAGGTTCTAAAATTATGTGGTGGACTACAATGGTACATACAGAGAGAAATGGAACTCTTCAATTTGGAAATCATTAGTGAGGCATACAAGTTTGCAGTAAAGCTTGAGCAAAAGCATGGAAGAATGAATATAAAGAATCAGTCTTCAAAATGGAAAAGTGACAAAGAAGGTCAAACACGAGGCCAAAATTGGAAGCAAAAGGAAGGAAAGGCTGGGAAGTGGTGTGATTATCACAAATCTAGAACTCACTCCAAAGAAGAATGTCAAACTATCAAATCATTGCTTTCTGAGTCACAATCCTCTACTCTACCTCATACAGACCATGCAAGTGAAGACGTTGAAGAAGAAATTATAGATGCTGATCTTGAAGCCATTGTTGCTTCATCACAGACACACGACAAGATGTTAGATGACAAGGAAAGGTTGTTTCACTCTAAGTTATGGGTGAAAGGTAAGCCTCTACATTTTATTCTTGATAGCGGAAGTCAAAAGAATTTACTCTTTGCTAATGTTGTGAAAAGCCTAAATCTTCCCATGAAGCCTCACCCAAAACCATAAAGCATTAGATGGTTGAGTCCAGGGAGAAACCTCCGTGTCACCCACCAATGTCTTCTCTCATATGAAATACAACCTTTCCAAGATGAGGTCTTATGTGATGTGGTCAATCTAGATGTTTGTGATGTACTCCTTGGTCAGCCATTCATGTAGTATCAACATGGTATATATGAATCAAGAATTAGAAGGATCACTCTCACTCTTGGAACACGGCACTATAGGGTACCAGAAGTACCACCTTCTACATTTGTCTCTCTAATTAGTGACAAGAAATTTGTTCTCATGGTGGTCAAGCCATAGGAATCCAAAAGGGCTAATGTTACAGCCCTAACTACACAAATAACACAACAACAAAAGCAAATAGATATTGAGCTGAAGAAGTTCACAACCTTCCATCCATAGACTGATTGTCAAACGGAAATGGTGAACAATCGAGTATGCAACAGGAATCAAATCTAAGTAAAACTACCACACTTGATGAAAATTCTTGATGAAATGGGGACCATTGCTTCTCAAGGAGGGTTGAATGATCTGGACAATAATTTAGATGACAATTCGGGTGATGGGTCCACCCCATTTGATGGCAGAACTTTTGGGAGCCATAACTTTTGTACCGTATCTCCAATTGACTCACCGTTTGAACCGTTGGAAAGATAATAATGAGGGGATCATCATGAGATGGCATGGATCTTTTCTCAATGAATTTTGACCCCCTAGAATGTAACGGAATTATCCCAAATTTCAATTTTATAAGTCCAGTCTAAAAATAGTATGTTTCTGAAAATAGCAATTCCTCAAATTTTGTATTGTTGTAAATTGTGGAAGTTGAACCAATTCATCTCCCTCAAGATTGGTGACCTTACACATCCTCCCCATTCCTTCAAAAAATGTATAAATGAATATTTAACCTAAAATGGAAATCAAACATCTCTTCTTAGAGATAAGCATATGTTTGGGTCTGGAATTTTGATAAATAAAACATCTCTTTTTAGAGATAGAATTATTTGAATTGTGTTGTTCTTATTTTTGAATTATATTTCAACTAAAGCTTTCTAGTTTTGGATGAGTGGTATTAGAGCTGTTTGTCTTGAGAGTGTATGATCCCAAAGATGAGGTCAGGGTACAAGAAGCTTGGGTGGGAAACAATAGAGCTTCCAAATTTTCCACCTATTCGCTCCAAATGACTTCAAATGCTAGACAACACTGAGACATCTGATCCTTTCAAGGAAATGGTGAATGAAGCCCTCCAATGGCAACAAGCGCAAATGCTACAATAGTATGCCCAAATTATTCAAACACTTTCGATGGGAAATCTTGGTTCCATGGCTCCACTTCTCAGCTCCTCAACCAGGTAACATCCCTTCAGTGCCCCAACACACTTCAAGGTCTAGGTAATTTTGATGTTCTTACATTTGAAGGAAAAATCAATGCCGATGCAGTAGAAAATTGGTTGCATTCATTATCTTCCTACTTTTCTATAAATAAGTTCATGGATGGAGAAAAGATTACTTTTGCTCTTTTGAGATCAACATTGCCTATGAAAAACTGGTGGGAAGTGTACAAAAAGAGGTTCATTATAGATGACATTAGCCTTGAGGTGGAACCTACCTAGGATAATTTTGTGGAAGCGGTGAAGGAAGAATACTAACCCATTGGAGCATATGAAGATCTATATATAGAGTCGTAACAACTTTGCCAAGGTAAGGAACAATCTATTCAAGATTACACTGACATTTTTCATTCTCTATTTGCAAGATTAGGCATCCAAGAAAGTGAGAAACATAAGGTTCTCAAATATTGTGGTGGACTACAATGGTACATACAGGGAGAAATGGAACTCTTCAATTTGGAAACCATCGGTGAGGCATACAAGTTCATAGTAAAGATTGAGTAGAAGCATGGAAGAATGAATATAAAGAATCAGTCTTCCAAATGGGAAAGTGACAAAGAAGGTCAAATAGGAGGCAAAAATTGGAAGCAAAAGGAAGGAAAGGCTGGGAAGTGGTGTGATTATCAAAAATATAGAACTCACTCTAAAGAAGATTGTTGAGATATCAAATCACTACTTTCTAAGTCACAATCCTCTGCTCTACTTCATATAGACCTTGCAGTCAAAGAGGTTGAAGAAGAAATTATAGATGATGATCCTGAAGCTATTGTTGCTTCATCACATACACACGACAAGGTGTTAGATGATAAGGGAAGGTTGTTTCACTCTAAGTCATGGGTGAAAGGTAAGCCTCTACATTTTATTCTTGATAGTGGAAGTCAAAAGAATTTACTCTCTGCTAATGTTGTGAAAAGCCTAAATCTGCCCATGAAGCCTCACTTAAAACCATACAGCATTGGATGGTTGAGTCTAGGGAGAAACCTCCATGTCACCCACCAATGTCTTCTCTCATGTGTAATACATCCTTTCCAAGATGAGGTCTTATGTGATGTGGTCAATCTAGATGTTTGTGATGTACTCCTTGTTTAGCCATTCATGTATGATCCACATGGTATATATGAATCAAGAAATAGAAGGATTACTCTCACTCTTGGAACACGGTGCTATAGGGTACCAAAAGTACCACCTTCTACATTTGTCTCTCTGATTAGTGCAAATAAATTTATTCTCATGGTGGTCAAGCCATAGGAATCCAAAAAGGCCGATGTTACAGCCCTGACTACACAAACAACACAACAAGAGAAGCAAATAGATATTGAGTTGAAGAAGTTCACAACCTTCCATCTACAGACTGATGGTTAGACAGAAATGGTGAACAATCAAGTATGAAACGGGAATAAAATCGAAGTAAAACTACCACACTTGATGAAAAATCTTGATGCAATGGGCACCATTGCTTCTCAAGGAGGGAGGAATGATCCGGACAACAATTCAAATGACAATTCGGGTGATGGGTCCACCCCATTTGATGGTGGAACTTCCAGGAGCCATAACTTTTGCACCGTAGCTCTAATTGACTCACCGTTTGAACCGTTGGAAAGCTAATAATGAGGGGAACATCATGAGATGGCATGAGTACTTTCTAAATGAAGGTTGACCTCCTAAAACTCAATGGAAGTGTTCTAAATTTCAATTTTATTAGTCCAATCTAAGAATAGTAAGTTTCGAAAAATAGCAATTCCTCGAATTACGTATTGTTGTAAATCATGGAAGTCAAACCAATTCATATCCCTTAAGATTAGTGACCTTACACATCCCTCCCACACCTTAAAAACATGTATAAATGAAGATGTAACCTAAAATGGAAATCATACATCTCTTCTCTGAGATACGCATATGTTTGGGTCTGTAATTTTGATAAATAAAACATCTCTTTTCAGAGATAGCAGTATTTGAATTATGTTGTTCTTATTTTTGAATTATATATCAACCAAAGCTTTCAAGTTTTGGATTAGTGGTATTAGTTTTATTTGTCTTGAGAGTGTATGATCCCAAGGATGAGGTCAGGCTACAAGAAGCTTGGGTGGGAAACAACAGAGCTTCCAAATTTTCCACCTAATCACTCTAAATGACTTCAAATGGCAAACAACACCGAGACATCCGATCCTTTCAAGGAAATGGTGAATGAAGCCCTCTAATGGAAAAAAGTGTAGATGCTACAATAGTTTTCCCAAATTCTTCAAACACATTCGATGGGAAATCTTGGCTCTATGGCTCCACTTCCTGGCTCCTCAACCAGGGAACATCCTTTTAGTGCCCCAACACCCTTAAAGGTCTAGGTAAATTTTGATATTCCTACATTTAAAGGAAAAATCAATGCTGATGTAGTAGAAAATTGGTTGGATCAATTGTCTTCCTACTTCTTTATAAATAAGCTCACTGATGGAGAAAAGATTACTTTTTCTCTTTTGAAATCAACATTGCCTATGAAAAAATGCTGGGAAGTGTAAAAAAGGAGGTTCAGTATAGATGACATTGGCCTTGAGGTGGAACCTAGCTGGGATAATTTTGTGGAAGTGGTGAAGGAAGAATACTACCCCATTAGAGCATATGAAAATCTGTATATAGAGTGGCAACAACTTTGCCAAGGTAAGGAATAATTTGTTGAAGATTACACTAACATTTTTCATTCTTTATCTACAAGATTAGGCATCCAAGAAAGTGAGAAACATAAGGTTCTCAAATATAGTGGTTGACTACAATGGTACATATGGGGAGAAATGGAACTCTTCAATTTGGAAACCATCGATGAGGCATACAAGTTCATAGTAAAGATTGAGTAGAAGCATGGAAGAATGAATATAAAGAATCAAACTTCAAAATGGAAGAGTGAGAAAGAAGGTCAAACACAAGGCCAAAATTGGAAGCAAAAGGAAGGAAAGGCTCGAAAGTGGTGTGATTATCACAAATCTGGAACTCACTCCAAAGAAGAATGTCAAGCTATCAAATCACTACTTTCTGAGTCACAATCCTCTGCTCTACCTCATAAATACCCTACAATCAAAGAGGTTGAAGAAGAAATTATAGATGCTGATCCTGAAGCCATTGTTGCTTCATCACAGACACATGATAAGATGTTAGATGACAAGGAAATGTTGTTTCACTCTAAGTTATGGGTGAAAGGTAAGCCTCTACATTTTATTCTTGATAGTGGAATTCAAAATAATTTACTCTCTACTAATATTGTGAAAATCCTAAATTTGCGCATGAAGCCTCACCCAAAACCACACAGCATTGTATGGTTGAGTCCAGGGAGAAACCTCTATGTCACCCACCAATGTCTTCTCTCATATGCAATACAACCTTCCAAAGATGAGGTCTTATGTGATGTGGTAAATCTAGAAGTTTGTGACGTAATCCTTGGTCATCCATTCATGTATGATCATCATGGTATATATGAATCAAGAACTAGAAGGATCACTCTCACTCTTGGAACATGGTGCTACAGGGTACCAAAAGTACCACCTTCTATATTTGTCTCTCTAATTAGTGCCAAGAAATTTGTTCTCATTTTGGTTAACCCATAGGAATCCAAAAGGGTTGATGTTATAGCCTTGACTACACAAACAACACAACATCAAAAGCAAATAGATATTGAGCTAAAGAAGTTCACAACCTTCCATCCATAGACTGATGGTTAGGTAGAAATGGTGAACAATCAAGTATGGAATGAGAATAAAATCTAAGTAAAACTACCACACTTGATGAAAAATCTTGATGCAATGGGGACCATTACTTCTCAAGGAGGGAGGAATGATCTGGATAACAATTTAGATGACAATTCAGGTGATGGGTCCTCCCCATTTGATGGTGAAACTTCTGAGAGCCAAAACTTTTGCACCATAGCTCCAATTGACTCACCATTTGAACTGTTAGAAAGTTAATAATGAGGGAAACATCATGAGATGGCATGGAGCTCTACTCAATGAAGTGTGAACACGTAAAACCCAACGAAAGTGTCCTAAATTTCAATTTTATTAGTCTAGTCTAAAAATAGTAAGTTTCTAAAAATATCAATTCCTTGAATTCTGTATTATTGTAAATCATGGAAGTCAAATCAATACATCTCCCTTGAGATTGGTGACCTTCCACATCCTCCCCACACCTTCAAAACATGTATAAATGAAGATGTAACCTGAAATGGAAATTAGACATCTCTTCTCAGAGATAAGCATATGTTTGGGTCTACAATTTTGATAAATAAAACATCTCTTTTTAAAGATAGCATTATTTGAATTATGTTCTTATTTTTGAATTATATTTCAACCAAAGCTTTCAAGTTTTGGATGAGTGGTATCAGAGCGGTTTGTCTTGAGAGTGTATGATCCCAAGGATGAGGTCAAGCTACAAGAAGCTTGGGTGGGAAACAATAGAGCTACCAAATTTTCCAGTTGTTTCCAAATGACTTCAAATTTTGGACTACACCAAGATATCCAATCCTTTCAAGTAAATTGTGAATGAAGCCCTCCAATCGCAACAAGAATAGATGCTACAATAGTTTGCCAAAATTCTTTAAACACTTTCGATGGGAAATCCTAGCTCTGCGGCTTCACTTCTTGGCTCCTCAACCAGGGAACGCCCTTTCAGTGTGCCAACACCCTTCAAGGTCTAGGTAAATTTTGATATTCCTACATTTGAAGGCAAAATCAATGCCAATGTAGTTGAAAATTGGTTGGATCAATTGTCTTCCTACTTCTCTTTAAATAAGTTCACCGATGGAGAAAAGATGACTTTTGCTCTTTTGAAATCAACATTGCCTGTGAAAAATTGGTGGGAAGTGTACAAAAAGAGGTTTAGTATAGATGACATTGGCCTTGAGGTGGAACCTACCTAGGATAATTTTGTGGAAGCGGTGAAGGAAGAATACTACCCCATTGGAGCATATGACAATCTGTATATAAAGTGGCAACAACTTTACCAAGGTAAGGAATAATCTGTTCAATATGACACTAAAAATTTTTATTCTCTATCTACAAGATTAGGCATCCAAGAAAGTGAGAAACATAAGGTTCTCAAATATCGTGGTGGACTACAATGGTACATATGGGGAGAAATGGTACTCTTTAATTTGGAAACCATCAGTGAGGCATACAAGTTCACAGTAAAGATTGAGCAGAAGCATGGAAGAATGAATATAAAGAATCAGTATTCAAAATGGAAGAGTGACAAAGAAGGTCAAACACTAGGCCAAAATTGGAAGCAAAAGGAAGGAAAGGCTAGGAAGTGGTGTGATTATCATAAATCTGGAACTCACTCCAAAGAAGAATGTTGAGCTGTCAAATCACTACTTTCTGAGTCACAATCCTCTACTCTACCTCATATAGACCCTGTAGTTGAAGAGGTTGAAGAAGAAATTATAGATGCTGATCCTGAAGCCATTGTTGCTTCATCACAAACACATGACAAGATTCTAGATGATAAGGAAAGGTTGTTTTACTCTAAGTTATGGATGAAAGGTAAGCCTCTACATTTTATTCTTGATAATGGAAGTCAAAAGAATTTCCTCTCTGCTAATGTTGTGAAAAGCCTAAATCTGCCCATGAAGCCTCACCCAAAACCATATAGCATTGGATGGCTGAGTCTAGGGAGAAACCTCCATGTCACGCACCAATGTCTTCTCTCATATGCAATACAACCTTTCCAAGATGAGGTCTTATGTGATGTGGTCAATCTAGATGTTTGTGATGTACTCCTTGGTCAGCCATTCATGTATGATCGACATGGTATATATGAATTAAGAAGTAGAAGGATCACTCTCACTCTTGGAACATGGCACTACAAGGTACCAAAAGTACCACCTTCTACATGTATCTCTCTGATTAGTGCCAAGAAATTTGTTCTCATGGTGGTCAAGCCATAGGAATCCAAAAGGACTGATGTTACAGCCCTGACTACACAAACAACACAACAACAGAAGCAAATAGATATTGAGCTGAAGAAGTTCACAACCTTCCATCCATAGACTGATGGTCAGACAGAAATGGTGAACAATCGAGTATGCAACAGGAATCAAATCTAAGTAAAACTATCACACTTGATGAAAATCTTGATGTAATGGGGACCATTGCTTCTCACAGAGGGAGGAATGATCTAGACAACAATTCAGATGACAATTTGGGTGATGGGTCCACCCCATTTGATGGTGGAACTTTCGGGAGCCATAACTTTTGCACCATAGCTCCAATTGACTCACCGTTTGAACCGTTGGAAATCTAATAATGAGTGTAAAATTGTGAGATGGAATGGAGCTCCACTCAATGAATTTTGACCCCATAAAACCCAATGGAAGTGTCCCAAATTTCAATTTTTTTAGTCTATTTTAAAAATAGTAAGTTTCTAAAAATAACAATTCTTCAAATTTTGTATTGTTGTAAATCGTGGAAGTCAAGCTAATTCATCCTCCTTGAGATTGGTGACCTTCCACATCCTCCCCACACCTTCAGAACATGTATAAATGAATATTTAACCCGAAATGGAAATCAGACATCTCTTCTCAGAGATAAGCATATGTTTGGGTCTGCAATTTTGATAAATAAAACATCTCTTTTCAGAGATAGCATTATTTTAATTTTGTTGTTCTTATTTTTGAATTACATTTCAACCAAAGATTTCAATTTTTGGATCACAAATAGTTGGAGAACTTCTATGTCAAACAAATTTGTGAGGTTAAAGTAAACTCAAAGAGTTTAATTTCTGTAAAAATATGAACCATCCTCATGAAGTTGATTGTGTTTTTCTGAGTTCTAATCTATGCACCCTACATGTTTTGACCTTGTTTGGATGATTTAATTCAATAAAATTATTAATATTGGTTATAGATGATGTTTAATCCCTTATCTAATGTTATAAATATTTATTTTTACATTTGGAAAGTATTTAATATCTCAAAAAACTAACTTTATAGGAAGATGTTGATAGTGGACTTACACTACAATTTCACCATTTACAAAAAAATTATTTCTCTAAAATGTATTTAATCTATTGTGTCATGATTTATTACTCACTCTAAGGCATTTAGGATAATATATTTCTTTCAAAATTTCAATCTTCAAAATGAGCAGCA
This sequence comes from Torreya grandis, assembly GCA_037957365.1. Lineage (NCBI taxonomy): Eukaryota > Viridiplantae > Streptophyta > Pinopsida > Cupressales > Taxaceae > Torreya > Torreya grandis. The sequence continues at coordinate 4,896,062 of JARHVA010000132.1, forward strand.
TTGATTCTACAATTCAGTGGCATGCAAGTCAACTCCCAACTCCTCCTCATCTCAAACATGACTTGTAAAGGTTATGAGAATGTATATAAAAGTGTGATTAAGGTTTAAAATCTGTATTATATCTTATTTAAACATTAAATAGTTATTTTAACCTTAAAATGGTGAAAAAATGCTATGGTAGTCAGACTCAATCACATATATTATCATATAACCATAAATGCTCATCTACAAGTGTCCTCATGAGTACCAACATGTTGGAAGGAATTTTTTGAGATGAAAAAGGTCTATGATTATGAATAGAGTGTATTTGAAATGTTTAAGGATGATAAAAACTCATTTGAATATTCCTAACCATGTCCACTACCTAAATTCATAGTTATTGCTTGCACATTATAATATGCACCTATAGATGGTGCTAATACAATTATGAAAGTCTTTGTATGGGGAAATTGGGTATGTTAAATCTTTACCTTGAATCCTATAATGTGGGTTATTATGATAAGACTTATGTGGAGTCTAAAATGGGAAGGTAGAAGTGTAAACCATCTCTTAAGAGGTAGCGATTGAATTCTAGGAGATTTTCCCCAAAAGTGCAAAATAGAGCACCTAGGTCATTTTGGTAGGGATATCAAAGGATTTGATGTATCTTAGGGATAAACCCTTATAGATATCACATATAATATTAACTTTTAAAATTTTAAAGGACAAATAGCTAAGGGAGGATGGTGGTTATAAGGTATAAAGTTGTTTTTTCATACACTAAACCTAGACAATGATCACTTACAAGTCTTGAGTCCAAAAAACCCCTTTTCACCTAAGTTGGTAGTACTGAACCATGTATAAAGTTGGTTTTTCATACACTAAACCTAGACAATGATCACTTACAAGTCTTGAGTCCAAAAAACCCCTTTTCACCTAAGTTGGTAGTATTGAACCATGTATTAACATTTTAATGGTTTATAAGAGCATTCATGGCATAAATATCATAAAATGAAGAGGATATAATATATATTACTCCCTATATACACCTATGGGCTTATTTTTCTTAAGAATTTAACCTATAGTTGGTTGTAAAGTTACTATAGATCCATAGTATGAGCTTGGAGGTGGAAACATATTTTCATGTTGAGTAATATTTTTGAGTTTATAAAAAATATATTCCAAGAATAAGAAATATTGATTTGGATAACTAGGTATTTTGACTTAGTAAGTACATCTATAGGCATGTTTTGGTCTAAAAAGACCATTTACAGTTGGCTGTGAAATCATATTTCATCCTTGAAGAAAGTTTATATATAGAGACACCAATTTTAGATAAGTATTAATTTTCATAAGAAACATATTATATCCAAAATGAATTTTAAAGTGATTCCAAATATGGTTCATGACTAAAATACTCTTGTTTTCCCCAACCATTGGTAGCTACAGGCAACTATAGCTGGCAATGACTCAAATGGTGATTGTTCTATGTCTTTGGTATAGTACATGCATAGTATAAGTGGATCAAAGGACTATGGGATAGAATTAAATGTTTTAATTAATAAATTATACCAATTTAATTATCTTTATATGTGTCAAATGCACATATAGGTAGGAGAAATGTATAAATAGGGTTAGCATATTAGTCAGGTCTAGCTGAGTAAGAATATGATTCAAGGTGAAAGCATGGGTAAAAGAGTATTTGAGAATTTTGAGTGTCATAATAATGATTAAAATAATTTAAAAATACCATCATGATATTATATCAAGTATAGATAGGTATCTAATCATGAAAACATAGTCCACATCAAAACATTATGCACAGTCCCCTTTTACACTAACTATTTTGGGTTTTGTAGAAGTTGGGGGGTCTATTGACCTAGTAAATGGATAAAAATTGGAATATAACAAATTTATATGTTTAATAATCCCATAAAAAATTAATTTTGTCTAAATAAATAGTGGAATCACCCTTTATTTTATCTCAGATAGAGGGAACTTCTCTTATTCACAAACCCTGCAATTTTGGAAAAGTAAATGATCAGGTGAGTTGAGGACTAGTTAGAACTTTTAGGAAGGTTTTATAATCTAGAGAAAACCTAATAAAACATTTTAAATAAATTAAATAATGATTAATATCAATAAGGATATCTAAACCCTCAAAGTTTTAGTCAGGCCTAGTAGGTAGGGTTTAGGCCTAGAGGCCAAATGGAGGGTAACATACAATTGTAGCATGAGATGAGAATTAAAATGTATTTTTTCATATTTTTTAGGTAATTTTATTAAATCTATTGGTATTTATTAAAAGTAAAAATAAATCCACTTTAGGCTCAAGACAACTTCAAACCTGTAGGGAATGGAGAAGACAAGTTTGATTGGAGAAGTTTGGAAACTCATATCTTTTGATACTTTAAATGGAGGTTATGGAAGTTTTTAAAAGTTATATGGGTCTTGAATATAATTTTTGTATATTTTTTTTTAAATTACAATGTCCAAACTTCATGAACAAAGCCTAAGAGTAGAATGAGGTCAAAATCCTTGCAAACCCTTAGATAAGGCCCTAATTGGGAAAATGAGGTTGGAGGGATATTAAAGTGAGATTAAATGACCATTAAAGTTATTGAACCTTGTATAATACTCTCTCAGTCTACTCCCCATGATTTAAGACTATATGAAATTGTATGGATGGGGTATAAAATAAGGTATTTTTTATTATTATGTGTTGTGTAGGTTTTAGGAGGTTACAAGAGATTAAAATCACATGAAAGGAAATATTATGACTTAATAATACATTTAAATTTCATGCCTTGGAATAAATCCTAAATTCCTCAACTAGTTGCTTCATCTTAGCCAATCAAAACTAGCATAGTGAGCATGGTAGTGAGAAGGATGAAAAGCTTCAAGTGGGTTGATTTTAAGGTGTGACTAATTCCTCTAAGTCCATGGAGGGTCTTAAAACATGTAATTAACCCAATTTTTTTTATTTTCATGAGAAACTAAAGCCAAATTTGATGCCAAGTGTACAAATTGTGGGAAATAATAGTTATTTTGATTACAAATGGTGATAGCTCATTTTGGGGAGATTTTAGATGACTAGGACTAGAACTAATGCATAGAGAGGCATGCATGAAATAATTATCTCTCATTCCAAAAATTAGACTTATCTCTAGTCAATTTTGGGATGTTAAAATAGTCACAAATCATGAAGGTATTTTTCTAAGCCAAAATGCGAACTTCTATGACACATTTCAAGAGTTTCATGACTTGGGGTGATATTTATGCTTCCTAAACTTGCATGGTTTTTTTCACACCCTCTTATCATGCATAAATAATTCTTTATCTCATCTTAAAAATTTTCCTTGTGACTTTTGTAATTCTCTCTCTCTCTCTCTCTCTCTCTCTCTCTCTCTCTCTCTCTCTCTCTCTCTCTCTCTCTCTCTCTCTCTCTCTCTCTCTCTCTCTCTCTCTCTCTCTCTCTCTCTCTCTCTCAAGTTCTATAAGGACTATCCATTTTGGCCTTTGTAAATTATGATCCACATGAGTATGGTGAATCCCTTCTCATTTTAATACGATTTTATCAATAAGTTTATTGATTTTTACCTTTTTCATAACTTTTCATAGTGTGTCTACTTGAATGATGGATCTTGCTTAGTGAGGACTATGGATTCCTTTTCATGTTATCTCATTCTCTCACCTTTTTCTATCTTCTTCTTATAGGTCATGTAAAGTGTTCTAGGAAGTGTTAAGGTTAAGTGAGTTAGCATATTAATTAGTTCCATTCAAGACCTCTTATCTATCCCTCCTAGCCTAAACATTCATCCATAACCTAATAATGAAACATTGATGTGAGAAGATTAAAATTAGAAAAGTGTATGTTTAGTTAGTCCTTTATTTTAATGTGTAACATGTAGTTGGTTGGAAGCCATAAAATTATTTGGTGTATCACCTCCCTTATAATAGTTTGTTTTCAATTTTATCTCTCGCTTTTCCCTCACAAATTTTAGGTGTAGTAGTGATCTAAAGTGGTATATCAAGGGAGCTATCCCTATCAAGAGATCCACATTATTCTTAGTCTCACCCATAGCCTACAAGTGTTTCAATTGTGCCACTTGGATGAGGAGAGATAATAAATCTCCTCAAAGGGTGCAAATCTGAGTGAGAACACTAACCTTGGCACCTATATCATTCATTAAGGAGCATGTGATAAATTTGAGGTAAGCATTGATCAATATTTCTCTTAAGCTACCTAAGTCAGTTATTTGATTCATGTATATGATGATGGTAGATTGAAGATCATGATATATCACTATGATGAGAAGAACCATGTAAATATTCCTAAACTTGATGAAGGAGCCATTGAATATGAAATTCATAAGGAAGAAGATGACCTATGGAAAAGTTTCAATACCACAATTCAATAGTTTGAGTAGCTAGGTAAGAATATTCCTCATCTAAAGAAGTGTGAATTTGATGATATGTTTTCTAATGAGCCTAAAAAGAAAGATATTGATTGTACTATTGAGAAAAAAAAGTGAAAGGCTTATCAAACATGAAAGTGTATTTGTTACTTCTATCAAAGATCTCATAGTCATGGAGAAGTCTCATGAATCCAAGGCATAAGATTTTGAGCTTGAGGAACAATCAACACTTCAACCTGAATATGGATCATTTCTAGATGTGGTGAAGCAAAATGAAGACCAAATTGGTGCTCCTAAGTACCAAGTAAATTATGAGAATAAAGAGATTAATGTTGAGGTAGTTTTCATGATTCCTAACCTAAAATTTTAAGAGCATAAATTGAACATGGTAAGATCCAATAAGGTTGAATATATAAATAAGGTACTTTAAAATCAAGAAGGATCATTCATGAAAGATATAAATAACACACTTGCAGGCATGAGAAGATCTAAGGATGGTATGTCATTTCACCATCTACATAGTCAAGTGTTTGATGATGATCATGATTCACATTATAAGTTACTTTCATGAAGTATCAAGGATGCAAGACAAACCATCTTTAACCCTAGTTGAAGCATGGTAAGTTTTTATTCACATTAATTTGGAGGTCTTGTAAATATTTGGGTAGGTGAGTGTCTTTGCTTCAATTGTGTGTGTGTTTCATAAGTGTTCTTGCGAACACATGTATATTTCCTTTGGTGTGTCTTTTCTTTTTTTTGGTGTGGTTTTAGATGTAATTGTGTTTTAAACTTATTATTAGGTGAATTCATAGCCCAATGGATAGGAGTAGGCTCTGGTCCTAGCATAGCTAGCTTTCCACCCATAGGAAATCACCAAGAATGTTGAATATTTTGACCTCAATTAAAATTAAGTCAACCACCTATAGTTAAATTTTTTTTATAGGGGTCTACTAGGGTTTTATAGGGTATTCAATGGTCCTAGTGATGCAATTCAATGTAGCATTACCTTGGTCATGGCCACTTTTAGTCCTTAGATAGTTTATGTCATGTTAGGGGTCATATTTGGGCCATTTAATGAGGTTTGTATGGTTTAATATGTAATACAAGTTTTATAAATTATTTCTCAACATTAACCATGCTATTTTATTTTTAGACATGTTATTCTATAACTAAAAATTCTAGGAGTAACATCAAAACAAGAAGATCAGTGGTAGTTTGGATAATTTTAGTTGGTTGTATACAGATTATAAAAAGTTTTTGACACATGTTGAAGGAATTTAAATGACCCTTAAACTCCTATGATCTCACTTTGACACTTTTTTGTCTTTTAAACACTTGAAAATGGCTTAAAATTGTTTCACTTCTCTATTGCTCCAATAGGTAAGTAGAAACGACTAACTAATTTTGGTTTAGTATGACTAGTAGAGGATGAATCAAGTTAAATAAACTTTGTAGATATTAATATTATTCTAATTAGATTTCATTTTAGGAGTTCAATTATTTATGAATTATTCTCTATGAACCATTGTTTAGAAGTTGACTTCCTCTTTCTACATGCTTATCCCCACACCCTATAGGTTTTCTATTTGTTTGAGTTAGTCCATATAAACTAAGTGTTGTACATGTTTATAGTGAGTGTGGTAATTATTATATAATTTTTTTCAACCTTGGTTATGTATGTGTATGTGAATTTATGAGCAAAATATTTCAAGTTTCTAGTTGAGATCACCAATGGAGTTACAAGCATGTTTCATCAATTGCAAAGATTTTCCTTTCATACAATTGTTTCAAGAAAAAGTGTATTGATGTTTCATGTTACTAAATATCATGGTGATAAATTTAATTTTGTATTTTTATTATCAAATACTAACATTTTGATGAAAATCACAATCATATTTCACATAGTCAGCTTGCTTCATGGTTGCCACTTATAGTCAATTAAAAGAAAGCTTTCACTAGCCTTTTAAAGATGTGAATAGGTTATCGAAGTGTTGAAATGGTTTTAGGAGATAAATTAAAAAAATTAACTTTAAAAAAGGTTATAAGTTGACTTGGAGAAGAAATCTAACACATACTTCCTTATATACTGCAAACATCCACTTACAGGCAGATAAAAGGACCCCTACATAGTCATTGTGATGTGATGAAGAGGTAGTGAAGTGGTGAGAAGTTGCCTAAGGTGTTGAAATTCAAGTTTAAACCAAGAAATTGGTTTAATATTGATTGAATCAACAAATTTATCATGCACATAGTCTTGTATCATCCATTCATAGTTCCATATATTGTTAATGTGTACCTATAGGTGGTTCACAGAGGAGTGAACATTAGAGGTTAAGTGTTTAAAGATTATTTGAGCCTTCTTTGAGGTCTTGAAGCACCAATAAGGTCATAAAAATAAATATGGATTACATAGAGTGGAAAATAGTCTTAAAACCATACTCTTACATTGATTAATTGACTTAAGGGACAAGTTATCTTAAAGTCTTTAAAATAGGGTTTTCACCTTTTTTTCAATCCTTTCATAATGAAATACATGAGGTATTAACATGTCTAAATGTTTCCATAATAGAGCCATATCACAGGGGAAATTATTTGAAAAGAGAGTTTGGTTATTTACTCATGTGAGTAGAATATATAAAGGCATCCATCTTGTGCATTCCTTCACTATAGGTCTTTGATATTATCTAAAATATTTAGGGGCCTAAATGACCCTATACTGCTAAAGGAAACCTAATATAAGCATAAACCAAAAAATAACTAATTATTTAAAATGAAAATGGTACTGGTGTCATAAAATAATTTGATTGAGTTTATTCACATAGGTGTGACTCAGAACATCCACCTATAGTGGCCCCTTTTTGGTCCAAGAATGATCATCTACAGTTGACTGTAGGGTGATAATGTAAGTTGAACATAGTAGTTGTGTATTGGTATAAATTAAGGCATGGTATGGATAATTAAAACTATGAGATGAGCCTAAATGACTTTAATAATTTCTTAAAACAATGAAAAAATGTATAATACTACAATAATACACCTACAGTCATGTCATTTTCTAGGCAAATTACATAGTCACACAGCTTACCAACTAGGCCTGACCAAGTGAAAGGTATAAATTGAGGAATTTTGTAGAGTTTGGGATGATGAACATGTTTTTAATGTCTCCATAATATTTATTTCCATCACATTAAATTCTAAAGATAGGTAAATAAGGTATAACTGAGTTTAAGCCTTAACTTACAGTCAATATATAAACCCTGCACACATTGAATGCTACATTATCTTCCTTGAGGGGTTTTGAAGAATTTAAGGTGATATTGGTGTGATATAATCATTAAAATTGGTATATAATGTCTCTACATCCTATCCAATCCTTTCATATCCTTGGTCTGATTGAGATAATAGTGTAAGTTCCCTCTATTTTGTCCCATATAGAGGGCACTCCAAAACAGATTGTCCTGCATGAAAGAAGTGTGAAAGGTAAGATGAAGATAAATATAGTGTTGGATAACTATAAGGATAGTTATAATAGTTTCTTTTATTATGTAAAAACATATATGAGACCTCATAACACTGAGAAACCAAATAAGATGGCCTAGACATACAAAAACACAATCAGGCCTCCTAGGCCTAGACTAGGCATAATGCCTAATGGGGTCTTAATACCACTTCTATGGCCAAGGGAAATTTCTTATAAATTGGAGGAAATTCATGGGGATTTACTATATATAACTAAAATTTTCCACCAATTACTTCATATTGGAATTCAGATTCATTCTTACCAATCGTTGCAAATTAAGCCTAAGAATCACAAAAATTTGCTTGGGCATCACTCATTAAAACTTAGAATATCTTTGAGCAATCTATAACTAGGGTATCCTACCATAATAAAAAAAAATATATCATGTATTCATATCTAATATTCATGAAACATCATAATATATAATTTGTCCTATAGACCTATTAAATGTGGCAAGTGCACACATGAAATTAAATCAAATATTAGAAATGCTAAAAAGCCTAGAAAAAAATAATTAAAATGATAAATATAATTAAATACCTATTTGAATTATCAATGATAAATTAATTAAATTATAAAAAAATAAATTCAAAAATCAAGAATATCCTAAGTTTTCATGATTACCTTTAGTGAGTTATGAAGCCTTTGCAAATATCTCAAAATATCTCACCCATGCCTATTCATTAAAAATCATGAATTTTTGACACCTTTTAACTATTTTAAGGTTAATTAACTAAATTAGGTTTGGTTATAACCATTTACATGTTTAAAATATACTCTAACTCACCTTGAGTTTGGGTTAGTTTCTAAACCTATAAATACAAGCATTTGCCTCTTCATTTAGAGAGTTTGGATAGATTAAAGTTATAATGTTGGTTTTATAGCAAGATAAAAATATATAGTGTTATAATTCCAAAATCCCAATCCAAATCCAACATCAAACCAAAACCCATGGTTATAAGGAGAGGAGATATCCAACCTCCATTGCCAAAGACTCTTTGAGCACAAGCCAAACAAGCCACATGAAAAATCATTTAAAGCATTCAAATAAGGTAAGGATATTTTTATTATTTACATTTTAGTTACGATTTTCATTTTTTTTGTTTATTATCCTCCCCCTATAATCTAGGGTACAGATGTTATCATGCTAGTCTGTTCATTTCAATGGTTTATGTTCTAAGATAATATTAACCTCCTCTCTATTGTCAAATTCCTATAATCACAAATGGCATGCCCAATGGAACTCTAAGCACCCCATGTACCAATGATACCAATATCAAACTCATAAATATTCAAATTAATGCTTGAATATATTAAAAATTGGAGTCTTACCTTTTCTTTTTCTATTTTTTATTTTTGTGCTAACTCGGATCTAGATAGAGACTAACATCAATTAAGCATAATTGGAATCAGTTCTACCAAACCATAATCGATTCTACCTAATCAAGGTCAATTTTGGGTGACCAACATTAGTTAGAGTGAAGGGGAAAACATAGCTTAAAAAATTGATTTTGAATATTTTTAGAATTTCTTTTGATTATTTTTTGGTTTCATTAACATTTATACTCTCTATTTAATCATTATGTTGTAGGTTTTGAGAAGTTTTTATCTAATTTTGAGCTAACTAGTTTTTTTTAAGTCATGTTAATTTTGCCTTTAGGTTCATAGGAAATCAATCTCATTAATTATTGATTAGTATCAGTTATTACCAATTAGCATCAGTTCCCTAGTAACCAACATCAGTCAAAGGTGATCGATACTAGTCTCTATGTTTTTAAAATAGGAAACTCGAGAGCTATGTTTTGAAAGTTTGTTTTCTCATCATTTTTTATGATTCAAATCAGGAGGAAAATCTCTAATACTTTTAGTTCCAAGGAGGGAATATAACATGAATTTTCAATTTTAGACTAATGAATATTTCATTTTGGGTGTTTAAAATTAATTAGGCTAAATCTTGAACATTTGGTTTTACGTTCTTAAAATGAACATATGTGTTTTTTCTTAGCTTATGTTCTCAAAGTTATTAAAAGTTTTGAAAATAAACCAAGGGGCTAAAGAACTTAATTAAACATTTCATTTGGTGAATAAAAAGTGGGAAAATATCAAATTTGAATGTGATTTAAATCACTTCATCTTTTGGTGTTTAAAAAGAACATAGTTCATTTTTTATGCCTTAGATGTTTTTCAAAGTTTTTTCAAGTTTCAACCAATGCCAAGGGGGACAAAACTTAACAAAAAATTTCCTTTTTTTTGCCTTAAAATTAACCTTAAATTACTTATTTTGTGCTTTGGAAAATGTTCATTTTATTCCATTTTTATTTTTACTTGTTTGTTTATTTTCTCAAAATGAAGAGTGCATGCATGATCTCCCCCCATCCCCTATAGGGAACTTGGGTGACCAAAAATGCCTTTTCACTCGCAATTTATGCCTAGTCCAAGGCATGTAAATAATGTTGTCTAGGGTCTCCCCAAAACTTGTATGGTTTGGGTGATCTAAAATCAGCTTCTAAAGGCTTTCTACTTAGCCATTTATTTCATGTAATTTGGCTTGTTGAGGGGTCTTCATTTCTTAATCACTAGTTATTTAGGGAAGAATAGACCTAGGGTTTCATATCCTAATAGTGTTTCAACCCTACTACATGATAGGGCATACAAATTAAGGTACACATATAGTGAAATCTAGGGGGTTTAGAGGCTAACCTCTCCTTTTGTAATGAAAACCTGAGTTAAGTCTAGTTAACTAGGGGATTCCACCAAGTATTATACTATTGGAACATCTATGAAAATTAATAGAACCTTGCATAAAAATTTAATATATATAAACATAATTGACATGATGCTTCTATATTGTTAATCACACTTGGAATAAATTTATATGTTTGAAAACTATAATTTTAGTCGACCATGTTTGTCCAACTTTGTCAGTTATAAGATCTAGGACATTACATTTTAGATGTTATGTCATTTCAACCTTTTATTTCTTGGTATTTTGAGTCTAAAACCATTTATTTATTATGCCATGTCATACTAATTTTTTTTATATGTCACTCTTTTTTTTGAGGAGGCATTATGCTAGCCATTTTGTTACACACCTTTGTCTTAAAATTTTTGCCAAACTTGTTTATGTGTGTCACTTGATCTAAATGGGTAATTTTATGCTACCCAAATCATTTCAAGATTTTTTCCTTTTTAATTCTTGAAATAACTATTTGTTACATCTTTAAATCACAATAACACCGTTATGCTACTTGATTTATTTCAAGACTTGTTTGCTTTGTGCCAAATTCCATTTTTCAAAAAAATTACTATATATGCCTTTTGAATCTTTGTCTTGTGTTGTTATGTTTATCTAGATTGTTATTTGTTTGAAGATGCCTATTTTCTAAAGTTGAGGTTTTAGTAACCTTGATAAGTTTAAATTCAAACATTAATTTATTTCTATTTATGTGTTACTTCATTGGGGCATAGACATCAATATTTCTCATTTGGGTTATCCAAATTAGGTTAATTCATTACCTAACTTTGAAAACTATTGCTTCTATATTTGTATAGTGCCATTATGCCATTCAATTTTATCTATGATTGTTTAAAGGATCTTAGTTTTCATTATTATTTATGCCTTTTATTAGGGAGAAAATAACATTTTTCTCCATATGCCTTTGTCCTTCTGAATTATGCCAATTGACCAAGTTTATGTCTGATTTCATATGCTAAGTCTATACAAAGTGTTCTAAGTTTGTTAGATTATATTACCCCTTTGTTTAAAAGTCTATATTTTGACACCTTGTTTAGCCAAAAGTCTTAGTACATAGCTTATTTGAGCCTAGATTTTAACATTTCATTTGGCTAAAAGACCTATCAAATTTTCTTTTCCTAGATTAGACCTATTTGGAACACCTTATACATAGAGTTTGGCATGCTAGTTTTTATTCAACCACTTGACCTTTTTTTGTGAGACATTTGACATTAGGCATTTGATGTTAGACTATTTTATACTAAGTTTTATCATAGACCATTTTGGATACATAGCTCCACCCCTTCTACTAGGTTAGACCAAGTTCAAGACATTGTCCTTTGGATATTGTTTTTAAGAGTTTGTAGAAATCTAGGACTTTTGAAAATCTCTCATCATTTATTTGGATATGTCTAGCTACACTTATGGTGGATTTACATATAATCCAAGTTATGAAATAATATCCACAAAAATTGACTTTGTTCAAGACCCCTATAATAAAGAAGTGGTTTATGAGATAGATCCATATTCTCCTTACAATCCTCAATATGAGGAACAAACCCAAGATCCTCAAATGTAGTATGTAGTGATACCTTCTTTTGGTAGGTTGAAATATGATACTCACCCTTTGGTGACCACCTAATCCCCCACCTATACTGATAACCCTCCTTTAGATTGCATCAACCACCAAGCTCTATTATATCCAAAGAATATCATTACCATGCCAAGACCTCATCTTTTGGCTTATGTGAGAAATCAAGCTCCATAACGCCCTATAATTTCTATATCAAGACCTCATCCTTTGGTTTGTGTGAGTAAACAATCTCCACAATGCCCTACCATTACCATTATAGGACCTCATCCTTTTGCTAGTATGAGCAATCATGCTCTATAATGCCCTACCATTACCATTCCAAGGACCTCATCCTTTGGCTTGTGTGAGCATCTAAACTCAATGATTCCATACCATTTATATACCAAGACCTCATCCTTTGGCTTATGTGAGCAACCAATCTCCAAGGCACCCTACCATTACCATTCTAGGACTTCATGCTTTGGCTTATGTGAGTAACCAAATTCCACAATGCCCTACCATTACCATTTTAGGACTTAATATTTTAGCTTATGTGATAAAACAAGCTCCACAATGCCCTATCATTATCTAACAATCGATCATCCTTCATTCATTGTAAACTATTCCCCACTTTAGAGAATCCCTAGCAATTATCCATCCCCAATCAAGCCAATTAGTACCTCTCTAATTGATCCAATCATTTTGAGGACCAAGATACATTCAAAATTGGTATTTTATAATTAATTTTAAACCAAGGCCAAGAGAACCAACCATTTATGATGAGTCAATCTATGATAAATCATCTCTTGATAATATACCTATTATTGAAGAGTCTTACTCTGACAAGCTCACCTTTATTGAGTCACTTCTTAATCATTATAACCACCTTTAGGTAAGTCATTACCTTGACCATATGCCTATTTTTAAATAGACTCTTTCTAACAAGCTAGTATCTAAGGAGTTGTATCTTAACCTTTTCCCCATTATTAAGGAGTCTCACTTTGACAAACTAGTCTCTATAAATCCCATCATACCATCATAGACCATTACTTATCTTATACCAAACATTTAACAAGACTTAGTGTAGTATCATCTAAACCAAATGAAGAATCATAATTAGAGTTAGGTTCTATTCTTGAATTGACACAATATTTAACATCAATCAAAGTTAGTCTCAACATCATATTTAGAGTCCTTTAAGTCAAAATCATAATATGTTTATGGCTATTAAAATTTTGGTTATGCATGCCTCATAAATCAATTTGAATATATTTGTGATTATTCCATGATTTTTGAGGATGATTACTTCATCTTTAACACAAGTTATCCTTGTATTTTTTAAAAGGATTCTGTTGCCTCTCCTCATTCCATTACCATTCCACATGCCATTAACACCAACCAACCTAGACATTATATTGACATTACACCTCCCACAAGTGTTGATTAGGAATAAAAAATCATACCTTGTTAAATTAAATCCATGGTGACATATCAATTGAAGAATATGAGGGAGGCCAAGACCACATTCATGCATAATAAGAACAATCTCCTAGTGAAACCTCTTTGGAGGTGCTAGGGGCTAATCAAATTATAAATTCATCATCATATAATGAAACCTTTTTGGATGTGCTAGAATACAATAGAAGTCAAAAGTCAATTTTCCTTAGTGAAACCTTCTCAAAGGTGCTATGGGATAATCAAAACAATTTCATTGGTGAGAACCTCTTTGAGGTGCCAATAGTTGAGCACAATACTCATTCACTACTTAATGAAGACATTATCAAAGATCAAATCAATATAGCTTCCAATCTACAACATAATTAGATGGTAACTATTATTAGGCTCAAACAACAAAAATATCTGGTGGTCTTATCAAGAGAATATTTAAAATTCTTTGTCCTTTCCATATCTAAAGTTATTTTGAATCTAGAATCAAAAAAATTATGTGTCTCTAAAAACCCCAATCTTTATTTGTTTACCAACCACTATACATTTCATTATCATCCACCATTACATTTTCAATTTAAACCTATCATCCACTATTTATCCATATTTACCATTACTGGCCACAATTTCCTTTTCAAAGGCTAAAAAGATACCTTATCTTGAAATTTTAAGGAAATAAAATCAAACACCAATGAAGATATTAACAATATCATTGGAGTCCAAATCTGTAGCAAGTTCTTAATAGAGTAGTTATTCAACAAAGGTGTGGGATAGTAATTTATAGATTGATTATTCTAGTTGTATAATTTATTGATCAGGACATGTATGTCCACATCAATAGGAAAAATATAATCACTTATCATACCTAGGCCAAAAACATATACCATGCCATTGCCATTTACCATACCTTTTCCATTAGCCAAAAACATTTACTATACCTAGGCCAAAAACATATACCATGCCATTGCCATTTCACATATACCTTGCCATTTTAAATTTTTCATTCCTTTTACTATTAAATTACATACCTTGCCATTTACCCTCACCTTATCACTTGGGGGAAACCATCTTACCGTTTTATCTTGTCTTCATACCATCATCATCCTAAACAATTCCATACTGAAATCAATTCTACCATATCATCTTTATTAGACCAAAGCTTTTTTTATCCATCCTACCTAAGCATATTTTGATCTTGTTTCATTTGGTTTTTCCCATACCTTTCATGAGGGGATTCTAATCTATTTTTAGTAGTTTTATAATTACATGTTTAAATGATAGGCTATGAAATTAGTGTGACACTCGATATGGTAAATTATCTTTCATTCATGTTTGACTATTGTCATTGATTATAATTGTCTATGTGAAAATTAGTAACACATACCTATGTTTTTATTTCCTAATTATAACTTCCTATGAGAAAATTAGGAACAATACCTTTATCGTGTATTATTGTATCATCTTGCCATTATTATTCTCATTTTCCTAGCCATTTTATAGATTTTAGAACATTTTGTGACCTATTCAGTTCTCCCCACCTTTTATGTGGATGAAATTACTATGATTTGAGGTCCTATTGGGATTATGTAGGTTATGCTTGATTCACATAGAGGTCATCTTATTCCCCCTTTGACATACACTCTTGCTATTTTTCAATCAACCTAAACCAATGATCTCTCCATTTTGTGAGTTAGAACATTTAATATCTCATAATTCCTAATTGATTTCAGATGCCTAAAAAATTCTTAAAACATTCAAAATTTTAAAAATCCAAAAAAAATTATCCTATCTAGGTTGGGTTAGTCATATTTTATCCACCCTACTAGGTTAAATCCATTATTAAGATGATTTATTTTGCTTTTTCTATGTGTTTATTAGCTTAATTATTTATTTTTTCACTTTCCTATTTATTTAATTTTAGTAATGTGCCTTGACTCAGTCTATATGTGTTCATTAGGAAATTCCTTGCACATTATTATTGAGTATATCCATATTTATATGTCAACATTATCATCATGGTTTTTTATCATTGGTGCATTATTTTTGATTATTTATGAGATCAGGAGTTAGTCCTTACACATATTTTGGCCAAGTTATCATGGTGTTTTATATCATGGTGCCTACCATCACATTATATAGAAAAATATAGCTCAGGAAGTCTTACAAGCAATGGAGCCATAAAATTTTCTCCTTGGTAACCTTGGTAAATCCTCCCACCCTCCTTGATTAAATCAACCCATTGACCATTCTAGTTATATCAATGCTAGTAAGGATAAGCATCTCTACATTGGCATGTACAACCAAATATTTCACATGGATAAAACTTTATTATTCTAATAATCTCTTTCATCACTTTGTGCATCCTTATATGCTTGGCTATTTGTGGCTTCTTAAATAATTAGACCATCACATCTACATTTGCACTAACTCATCTTTAATCTATGCAATAGGTTATATCCTTAAGTTATACTTTCCAATCTACCCTACTAGGGCAAAATCACACATCTTTATTAAATATTTTTCATCTTAATGATTATAATCACCTATGGTAAATCATTATTATAAATCATCAACCCTAACTAGGGCGTATATAATTGCCATTGATTATAACCACATATGGGAAAATCAATGTCTCAACATTTTGTTATTGATTATAATTGCCTCTGGGAAAATTAGTACTTTTAAAATAAATGCATGAAATCATTTTCTCATTTGTATTAATCTCACCCATGGGTGAATTTAATTCTTCTTCTTGTTTCTTTTTGAGGGACCATCCATCAATAATATGTGTTAGCCACTCACTCAAGGGGGAATCCTTATAAGCTTCCCAAACATCATTTGGATTTTTTTCTTCAATAATCATCTTATTTTAGGCATAAAAGTATTTTTAATTATTTTAGAATATGTTTATATGATTCAATATTGCAACACCTTCCTAACAAGGGAAAACTATAGACACCTAAAATTGGCCACCAATGGCTTCATACTAGATTTTAGATTGATTTTTATCAACAATTGAAAATTAAGCCTGAGAATCCTTGAATGTCTCAAATTTTCTTGTGTACTCATCAAAACTCAAAATCTCATTGATGCATCCCTAATTGGGGTATCTTATCATAAGTAACAAAAACCTCTCACAAATTCATCTCTAAGCATATGTGACATCATAACATATAATTTGGCATATAAGCCTATTAAATGGGGCAAGTGCACACATAAAATTAAATCATATCTTGGAAATGATAAAAATCCTAAACAAAATTAATAAAAATTCTAAATATAATTAAATGCCTAGTTGAATTATCCATGAACAATTAATGAAATTCTAAAAAAGGAAATTTAAAAATCAAGAATATCCTAAGTTTTCATGATTACCTTTAGTGACTTGTCAAGCCTTTAAAAATATCTCACCCATGCCTATTCATTGAAAATCATGAGGTTTTGACACCTTTTAACTCTACTGGGGTTAATTAACTCACTTAGGTTAGGTTTGAACCCATTCGATGTTTAAACTACACTCTAACTCACCTTAAGTTGGGGTTAGTTCCTAAACTTATAAACACAAGAATTTTCCTCTTCATTTATAGATACTAGATAGACTAAATATATAATGTTTTTTATATATCAAGATTAAAATAGATAGTGCTATAATGCCAAAATCACAAGCCAAATCCAACATCAAGCCATAAGCCATGATGTGAAAGAGAGAAGGAGATGGACAAGTTCCATTGTCAAAGATTCTTTGAGCACAACCTGAGCAAACCACATGACAAATAATTTGGAGAATTCAAGTAAGTTAAGTATCTTTTTATTCTTTACATTTTATTTGTGCTTTTCATTTTTTTGGGTTTATTATGCTCCCCCTATGATCTAGGCTAGAGATGTTAGCATGTTAGTATGTTAATTTCATTGTTTTATGTTTAAAAAAATTAATAACCTCCTCTTTATTTTCAAATTCTTATGATAATAGTTATAAATTGATTTAGATCATTTAGTTTGTAGATAAAGTCATGGGAAAGTCATTTTATGGATTAAGAACAACTCAAGGTACACATAATGTAGGGAAGGGCTTAAGATGCCATATTTAGAATCTCATATCTATATGGATGCTTGGCATGGAGGTCAAAGGTGTTGATATAGTTTGAATAGGGTCCTAAACATGATTCTAGTGGAATATTTATGAGATTTTAACATCAAAATTATATGAACAATCCTTAAGAGTCAAAACTACTCAAAACCCTCCAAAACCCTTGATCATGACCTGATGGGAAAGAAGTAGAAATAAATGCACATAAGATGGCCATTATAGTCACATTATTAATTTTTAATTTCATAAAACTCCCTCTAAATCCTTCCCATCCTATTCACTTGTACCCTATATGTGCAGACAGGGTGCAAAATAATTTTTCTTGACATATTTTGGTGTTTTGTAGGTGTAGGGAAGATTTAAAGGATGAAGATAAATTTGTGAGATCAAGTGGGACCTAATATAACTCATAATATTCATTTATTTATTTAGATAAAAACTTAGACACCTTTGATAGCTCCTTCACTTCAAGCAGTCCAAACTAGCATAGTGAATGGAAGGTGATCACCAAGTGAGAAGGTGATAGGTCCAATTGGGAGGCCTTTTAAGGTTTAAATTATGGATTTTGGGACAATATGACTATATTAAGGTGTCATATAACCTATTACATGTATTTATTTAGAAAACTAAAGTTCACTTAAATGACAAGTGTAAGGAATGAGTGAAAGAAGTATGATGGTGGTTGTAAGCAGTGAGAACAATGATCTAGAAGAATACTAGTGATTAAGGACACATATAATGAATTTTTCAGTTTATTTTTTAACTCCCCCATCATATTTCACATTTTTAATCTCTTCCAAGTCTACTAGGGAGCTCTCAATAGAGGCCAAATGATGAAGGCAATTTCCAAGAAGGTAGCTGAAGGATCCTATGCCAAATTTGAGAAATTTTCATGATTTGAAGAGACATTTTCTTAGAGATAAATTTAATGGTATATTTAATACTATAATACTATATAACATAACTAATTATCATGCCTTGACAAGTGGAATTATAACCCTCGAGCTCCACTTCTCTCTCTCCTCTCTCACATTCTATAAGTACTAATTGTTTTGGCTCTTGTTTTCTAATTCCATACCATGTATGGCAAATCCATGATAGTTTTATGTTGTAATTTGTCTTTAAATAATACATGTAATATAATTTTTATTTCAGAAACATCTTCTCGAAGTGTCTGAAGTGATGTATGGTGAGGTTTAGTGATAATCTTATATCATTGATTCTCTTTATCCTTTCATGTTTGGTGTAAGAAGTTCTCATTATAATAGGTAATATAGATTTTATATAGTGTTTTTTATCCCTTCAAGTGTTAAAGTGACCTTAGAGTCTGAAATCCTACTTCTGGTCCACTTACCTTGAGTATTCTCATGCATATCACCTCTATATTGAAATACTAATGTTAGAGTATTCTAGGACTTTGAAGCTAATGTTGTAGGTAATTTATCTTAGTTAAATATTATTATAACATAGTGTATATCCTTATGGTGTATCAACCACTTATAATATTTTAATTTCATGTATATTTCTCCCCCTTTTCACACAAGTAATCAATTAATATAGGTGATAATCATTTAAAGGTCAATCTAGGGAGCTAACCCTTAAACCTAGAGGTCTACCTCTACTATAGTCAAAACATAGGCCTATAGGTATTCCAATGTTTCCAAAATATTATATTAGGATTGACAAAACTCCTCTAGGGTGTGAGATTTGGTGCTAGTAGTTATGCTTTTTGGGTTTTTTTTATGGATAAACTAATTCTAAAGTTTTAATCCAGTCAATTGAAATTTATTTAATTAATTGGAATGAAAATATTCTAATACAAAATTGAAATACTAAAGTAAAAAAAACTTTCTTATAAATAAACATACTCTTGCTATAAGGAAATTTCTTGGTATTTGAACACACTTTGCTTATCAATAAAAACACACTTTACTATATGTGATGAATTCAAATTGATTTTAATTGAAATGCTTTTAGGAAGGTAAAATGTTGGAAAATTATTTAAATAATAACCTAAAATAGACATTCATAAAGATAAACACCCACATGTTAAATAATTCAAACTTATAATATAAAAATTCTTAAAAGAATTAAACATCTAATATAAATATAAAGGATAAATACCAAATAAAAATCTTCCCTCCTTGATTGAGTGGGCCCTTGATCTTCATTATAACATGATTTAATCACTCTTATATTTTTATGAATATTCAAAGCTTCATTACATCTTTAATAAATATTCCATTTTGGAAATATCTTAATGATTACTCTTATCTTTTACTAACATTTTATTTCTCCAAAAACTTCTCTCCTTCTAACTACCCTATGAAATTAGGAAGATGTTATTCTAATACAATATTCCTACAATTATTTTTTAAATAAACTAATATAATAATAATACAACTATAATCTTATCTTATTTACAAAATAGAAAAGAGGTTACAATCATTTTCCATGTTTCAAGGTGAAATGGTGGAGAGGTTGGCATAATAACATACATGCTCCAACAAGTTATAATATATTGATGTTTATAACATATTATGATATAGTAACCAAAATGCCTATAATACCCATAGTGGTGCTTTTAGAAAACATTACTATAATTATTATATCTGAAAATAAAATGTTATATAGGGTAAATGTCTTGAGGACCCATGAGTACCTTGTAAAATCCATGATCATTCTAGGTAAGATGTATAAAATATTAGATGATTAACAAAATACCTTCCAAAATTTATGTGCATGAATATAATAGTAATATAACTCACTTTTTATAATCTGGTACTCACCTATAACACATATGGTGTATTTTAGAACTTGACTACTGTACTATGGAGCTTCACTATTAAACTTTGGAGATTCACTATTGAATTATGGATCTTCAATGTTGAAATTTGAAGGTTTATTAGATGGGTATGATTTGTGATAAAATTTCTTCCAAGGGTTTTATTACTTTCCAAAAACCATAAAATTGAATCATGATGCATTAATATATCCTATGCATGCAAAACTAAGGGATAACTATGCAAGGAATTAGGATATAGTGGACAAATCAAGTAACATTGAATCACACATGATAACCAAGACATAAGTACATATTATTTAATTTATACTATAAATAAGCCATAAATGAATATCATATCCATTTAAGTAATGGAAGTTAGTAGGAAATGACATGGTTATTACTTAGTTAGAATGAGCCATTTAATGGACTCATCATTTCCCCCACAATTTATTTCTTATAAGTCCTCTTATAAGTTATTATCCTTGTTATTAATTATCAATAACCTTATTTTCCAATATTTTAATAACATCATAATTATCCATATAGGTGGTCCAATATTTTGTATTTGGATGTTGTACTAGATTGGGCTTAAAGAATAATGTCTCGTTTAGTATTGAGTACTTCCATCATTTCTCCTAGCTTTGAGATATGTCTAGAACTTGCTAAGACATGACCATTGGAGAGAAAAAGGTCAATCAATATGTGTAGGGTGATTTGGAAATGATTTTTAATGTGTCCCTTTGTCATTTCCATGCATTGGGTGTGCCATTAGTCTACCTTGTCATTCCTTCAAGTGCATTGGGTTTACATCTCATATCATTTTGCCTTTGTAACTAGCTTATTCTCTCATGATTGACCATTATGTCATAAATATGACATAATTTATCATTTCTATAAAATTATATCCTTTTGGTATGTCCTACCTTACTTTAGGTAAGTGAACAAAGTTGGGGGATGAAAAGGAGATACTCAGGGACATGATTTTTATGAAATTTTAGAAAACTAAATTTGTGTAGATGATTTAAATTATCTACACTCAAAATTTTAAGATTTTATGAGAACATGAATCATATCATTTCAAGTATAATTTATAATAAAATATTTACAAAAAATTATTTAGTATAACTAGGTCAAACATCTAAAATTTGAATAGGGACTCCTATTTTTTCCAAGAAAACATAGTGGATAAATGGTTGTGTGGCTCATTAATTTTTTAGCATAATTTAATATTGTCTAAAACCCTTTGGTTAATATTTATATGAGATGTTATATCTTTTGACCTATATTTTTATTATGTTTTATCAATGAATGTTTTTATTGTTATTAATTTTTTAAGTAAATAGATTCTAAAAACTAACAAAAAAAGGATAGTCAGCCATGCGGCCCATCTAACTACCTCAGAAAAAAACAAAATGGATTTTTTTTGCATGTGTGTAGAAATAGTCCTAGATTGTCACCATACATTTTTTTCACTTGGTTGAATGATTTTTTTTTATATTAACATGTATAGACATGTATATTTACAACATGTGATGGCCTAAAAATTCTATAGTTAGAAATCATCATAGTTTGTAATCTTAGTCCAAAAATTATAAAAATCATATATTTGAAAAGAGGATAGCATGGTTGTTGTCATGGTAATAAGTTTTTAAATTTTTTTTTGAAATTCCTCATTTATTTGGTGATGTAAGTTGAAATTTGTTGTTTTATATCAAATTTCTTGGACTTGGCTATAGATTGATAGGTCAAAGCCTTTGGCTCAAGAGTCCATGCTATTTCTGAGCCAAAAGGTTGGGATTTTGAATTCAAATCTATAACACATACACATTATACTATAAAGTGTATGTGTTATGGTAATGCATACACATTAAATAATGCATATGCATTATGGTATAACACATACATGTTATACCATGATGGGTCTGCATTATAATAATGTGTATGCATTTTACCATAATGCATTTGTGTTATCATTGATATAGACAAAAAGTTGTTTTTAAATAGTCATTTTTACCTAATTCAATAAATTTGTCCTCACAAACATTCTCTATGCACTTTTGTAGTATTTTCAAGTTGAGAACAAGACATATTAAGTGATTTTTTAGACCCCACCTTTTAAAATCTATCAATTGTCCAATGGGTGATGGATCACAATTGAGAAAGATAAATAAGTTTAAGAATAAAACACTTGAAAAAATACAAGAGGTGAGAGAAAAAACAAGGTACAAATGCAAGCACTTTATTTAAAATAAGGTACAAAAACTACCTCTGATGAGCCAAATGCCAAAGAAAATGATGCAATTGAAAATAATGAATTGAATAATGATGAAATTAAAAATAATCATGTAATTGATAATATTAAATTTAATAATGATTAAATTGAAAATAATGAATTAGATAATGTTAGAAGCTCCTATTCAAATTATAGTATTTTTTATTTTATTGATGATGATTGTATGCATGATGCCTTACCCCCAAAAAATGAATAAACATTCATGAAAATAAATAATTATGAAATTATAAATGAAGAAAATTTCATCAAATGATATAATGAAGAAATAAAAAATGAAAAACATAACATCCCACCACTAATCAGCTAAAGTAATGACAATTTTAAAACATTCTCTCAGCAAGTTCCACTAGTAACAAAAACTCAAATAATTATGGATAGAAAATGTAAGTACTTAAATGAATTCAATGAAAATATTTTAAAACCAATGACTAACAAAATGTTTTACCACCATTCAAGAAGACTAGCTCAAGAAATTTAGGATAATGTATTTCATAATTTGATACATGATACTAATAGATGTCAATTGTTTACTTTGTTGATGAAATTTATTAACATGAAACCTTCCATGTACATAATAGGGATAAGAGAATCTAATATGGATGATGAAAACATAGAAATTATTGACAACTTCTATTATGCATATCATATTGTATGCCCTAAATCACATAATAAATATTGTAATGTTACCCATTGTGTCATCATAACTTGTGCAATAATTATTCAAATGAGGAAAAATGATTCATTTAAAAAACAAGATGAACACTTGATATAAACAAAATAACATTAATTATAAATATTTTAAGATGCAAAATACTTAATGAACCCAATACATATGAGCTCCAGGTACTCTTTGGTCAACTTACATGAAATTAAAAGGCTATAACTGATGATATAAAAGAGTTACTTGTATAAATTTATAAGGACGATACTAGAGTTTTGCCAAATACAAGAGATGTAGTCAAAAGAAGAGTTGGTTATCATAACTATGAACCACATTTGAAAGATTTATTAGATATGACTCAAACATAATTGTACTCCAAGTTTTTGAAAAAACATCCATAAATTTATATTATTCAAAGATATTTTGAGATTGACAAACCTTTTTATTTTATATTAAATCACACACATTACTTGCTGTTATAGGAAACGTTTTGAGTTTTCAAAGCACTATGATGTTTTATGCCACATTAGTTTTACTTTTCATACTAAAAATATATTTTAAGAGTGTGGCTTAAAAGTTCTACCAAAATGAGCTAGGGAATTTATTCCAACCATTTTTTGTGAAAGACCAGATGGACATTTATTTTATAACAAATCATGTTTAGATATAAATTCAAGTATTTGTGGTGGATTGGCCAAAATAAAAAAATTATCCATGAAGATGAAATAATTACAATTGGAAAACAAATATGGTTTGGCAAAATATAAATCTATAACTTTTCAAGTAGAAGATGGAAAATAATCTAAAAGATGTGAGCTTGTTATAAAACAAATACACATTTCAGAATTTATGGTCAAATTCAAGAGAAAATGGCTTATGATTATAGAAGGAACACACACAGGGATATATGGTTGCATGAACATTTCAATATAATCAAGGACATATTCCCACTTTGTTCAATTATTTTAGTACTAAAATTGTATTAAAATTACACATTCAAACCATAAATGGAAGTTGAATCATAATATTACACCTCATCACAAGTTTCCATATTAGTGAATATAACATCCATGCATGCATCTAATATTATGAAACAAGATCAAAAAATATTAAGGGAGTACCATTTATATATTAGTGATGACCAATAAAATTGTATAGAGTATGTGTATAGTTATTTTGAGAAGTTCTATGGATAGTTGACTAAGAGGAACTTTCATTTCAATTAACATTACATTTGGTCAAATAATTTCACATCACAATTCAAGAATCCATATATGTTTTATTGGTTGATTAGGATGTACATTAACAATAGTTTAGAACATATTTGGAGTCTCATTGAGGCTATCCATAGAAAAGGGGAGCATGATGGTACTAGAGCATGTGTAAAAAGAGTCATTGAAATGGAAGAGTTTAAATTTGATAAGGGTGTTGACTTAATTGATGCACAAAGCATGGTTAAATAGTGTAATGAGAACATGTGACATGGTGCTCAAAAAATTATACTATTTATATATGTTTTTGGTTAATAGAGGAAGAAACCTTGGTAAATTATGAGGATTGTATGACTGTAATAGGTTAAAGTGAGATCCACTCATTTCATAGATCAAATGTAGGCTCTTGGACTATTCATACGAGACACTTGACATGTTTTTTTTAACATACAAGGAATTTATTTGGAATGAGTGTGATGCATAAGAGTGGGTGGATGACTAGAGTTTCAAACCTCTAATTCCAATCAATATATATTAGGTTTCATGAGCATTATAATTTATAGATGTGGTATCATCACATAAGTTTAACAATGTATCTGATTTAGTGTAACTAGGTATAATAATATTCATTATTTACTGTTTAACCCAATTATCTATCTTCATAAAGTGCCATTAATTTTTTTGGGATATTTAGAATGTTTTTGTAGTAATTGTAGATGGGTACCATGAAGAGGGGACATATTACTACATATGTCATTGTGTAGAGGAAAAAAAAAAAAAAATCATCCATAGTCATAGATGGAGAAAAGATTGAGTATCCTAATGGGTATGTGGTAGTCATTAGAACTTGGATTTGGTGATATCCAATCAAAAATTCATATATATGGGTGTTTGAAGACTTTAAAACAAACATTAATATATATGGTATCATCACATAACTTTGAACATGTATTTGATTTAGTGTAACCAGGTATAATATTATTCATTATTTACTATTTAACCCCATTATCTATCTTCATATAGTGTCATTATTTTTTTTTTGTGGTATTTGGAATGTCTTTGTAGTCATTTATATGAGGACAATGAAGAGGGGACATATTAATACATATGTCAGTGTGTAGAGGATAATAAATAAAATTCATCCATAGTCATAGATGGAGAAAACATTGAGTATCCTAATGGGTCTATGGTAGTCATTATAACTTGGATTTGATGATATCCAATCAAAAATTTAGATATATGGGTGTTTGAATACTTTGAAACATATATGGGTGTTTGAATACTTTGAAACACACATGAAGATACTACACTATTCAAATTTGGTTCTTGCAATAAATATTCAATTTAAAAAATGGGAGGCCATTAAACAAGAATCTATGGAAAATTCATTAGTCAGACCATGAAGCTATTCTTGATACTAAAAATATTAGATAAGATCTTAATGTTTCAATGGATTTATATGTGAAGACATGTTTACTTCTAAAATTTATATACAATCAATTTTTCTAAATGTTTATAGTTTAATAGGTAGTACATATAAATTTCATTTTTAATTACTCGCTAACAATTTTTTGTAGGTTAGTGGTGCCATATGAGCTTCCACATTCACATAGTTGGAATTGTTAGTAGATAATTTCATATTCTTGAATCTAAGAGAATATTGATAAAAATTAATTAGCATTTTCCCTTGAAATTAATTTGCCTTAAATGAAAGAAGGCGTAGAAGGAGAATCATGGCTATTTGATGTGTTTGATGTGGTCAAATGCCTTAATGAGTTGACATATATTTGGGGATGGTGGTTTACTTGATTCCATTTTATTCTTCAACCAACTTTATTTTAACTCCCATGAAGTAGTTCCATTATTATAAAGTAGTTTGAAAGACCTTAAATGCTTCTTTGACTCAATAAAATGACTATTTACTTACTCAAGGCATATGGGTAGCATGTTTGACATTATTCATATATTATTTCCTAGGATATCATTCTCTAAATATCTACCCATTCATCATTTATTCTATCTTACCTTCATGTAACTAATTGTTAACTCCTAAGTTTCCACTCTCTCATTGCATTCAATAACATCTTCATGATTTTTAATGATGGATCCCCACTTATGGAAATTAATAAAAATTGATAATTGAACAAAAGTTTATTAATATTTATAATTCTTATTAAATCTCAAAATCTGATAAAAACCTCAAATTAGAGTCATCTTTCCTTGAAGAGGCAAACTAGCTCCTCTTGATTCTTGACTACACTAATCCACCTCATTAGTGTATCCAAGGTGGATGGTGTATATATAGACATTATTATTATAAAAATTATTTATTACATATAAAAAATATATAATTCATATCTTTAATCAATTGAACCTGTAACCTGGGGTCATTATCACTTTGCTTGCAAGAAGGTTCACTATGCCACTAACTTGCTAGGACTATTTAGAGGTGGATGAAGATTAATATTAGAGATATGATATTTTAATTATATTTAAACATATAAATACCATTATTAGTATATTTTACATATTCCATATCCATTATTATATCCAATACATTACCAAAGTGATTACTTGCTACTCGACCTAGCTAATTTAGGCCTAGAAACAAGGCCATGTTTGCAAAAAATCATGAATAACTTAATTTTTATTGTATTTTAAGAGTTTATAACCTAGAAACATATTTAATACATAATAAATCACATTAAAATATAAATTTAGATCATTTGGATCAATATAACTTGACTTAAATCACTTTTGGCCCTCTCTAGTTCTGATTTTCCTTTAGTTTTGCATATGCAAACTTGTGTTTCTAAATTTTATTTCTCCTCAGGTATATTAATAAAAATATAATACATTAAAATTTTATAAAATGAAAAAAAAATCCTTAAATCCAAATTTAAAGTAATTTTAAACTATAAAACCCAAGTTATGGCCTTTTTTTTGCAAACTAGGATCTACATGGTAGCAAGCAAGCCAATTTAGAAACATTTTTGTATATTGAGTTCTTTAGGGTCTCAATATCTCATTATATATATATATATATATATATATATATATATATATGAAAACACCTTATAAAACCTAAAATTATTGTATGGTCAGGTCCAATCAATAAATCCCATAATCTTACAATCTCAAGCATGTACACCATCTTTGTGGCTATGTGCATGCATTTGGGCTATAAAATTAACTTTGAAAGCCTGAATGACATGGAATGGATATTTTGATACATAGTAGTATTTTTTTAATAATTTAATATGACCTTAAAAAATGTATGAATCACCTTGCAGTGCTCTAAAATATGCAATATCTCTAACCATGAATAAACCTATTGATAACTTTCACTTTTTCACCTTGTGTACATGCCTTTAAATGATCATTTCACATTTTTTAATGGTGATAAATTATTTATGGAATTATTTGGGACTATATAATATTATAATGGATATAACATTCTTGGATCAATCATAAACACCCAAACTTGTCTCTTTTCAACTGATTACAAACCTCTTCATCTAAGCTCAAATGCATGACAAACCATATTTTAGGCTATAATTGTATGTATTAATAATTTTAAAAGTCTTAAAAATGGTTATGAAGTTATATATAGGATATCCATTATGTCTTGATCATATTTAAGCTCTTTTAGGCTTGGTATACTCTGGTATGAGTTCTTTTCAATCCATAATAGAATGGGTGGTGGGTTTGTCAATCGGGCATGATAGGAGGCCATGAACATGGTCATAGATGTTATTATCCCATATGGATGTTTTTGAAATTACATTTTTAAATGAATAATAACCTAAAATGGAGTTATTGAATAACATCTTGAACTTTGACAACATTTATTGTCAGTGTTTCCATCCTCCTAAACATTAGTGAAAATGTATTTCTTGGTGGAATTGGAAATCAAGCTCATGGAAAAAAATGTAATTAGATTATATAAATGTGTTCCAAGTGATATATTTTAAACTTATGGTCATATAGGTAAAACTTATTGTTGGATCTCAATAACTTGTCTCTTCACTACCAAAAAATTGCATTTTTAGGACCTGTTACTATAACTTATATACAAAATTATTCTTGAAGGTTCAACCAAAGTGATATGGATTAAAATATTATTTATTATTAAAAAAATTGTGGAAATTATGGTTTTTTAAAATAAATTATATTTTCCATTTTATACATGTCTGAACTAAAATTCTACATTTTTCTTATATTGGGAAGGGTGTTCTTGAGGCTACAATGGGTGATGGGTTTGTTGATCGATCATGATAGGAGGACAAGAACATGGACCTATAAATTATCCACAAATTTAAATGTGTTAGTAGTGTTATTTTATATAAAATAAGAAATAAAAATGGAGTTCTTAAATAACATCTTGAACTTTGAAAATATTTGTTGTCAACATTTCTACCATCTTCAAGAGTAGTGAAAATGTATTTTGAGGTGGACTTGGATGAAAAGGTCATGGAAAAATTTGTAATTCACATATATATACATGTTCCAAGTTATATATTTTTAGCTATGGGTATTAAACGTAAAAATTCTTATTGGGGCTTAAGAATTTGTCTCTTCACTACCAAAAAAATACATTTTAAGACCCATTCCTGTAACTTATGCCAAAAAATGATCTCAAAGGTTAGGATAAATTGATCTAGGTTTAATGATAGTTTTTAGACACAAATATTAGGAATATTATTATTCATAAAAATGACTTATATTTACCATGCTATGTATGTCTAAAGTTAGGCTAAAATTCTACATTTTTCTTGTATTGGGAAGGGCATTCTTAAGGCCCTAATGGGTGGTAGATTTTTCAACCAGGCAAGATGGGAGGCTAGGAATATGTTCCTAGATGTTATATTCCCATTAATATATTTTTAAGTTCCATTTTTTAGTGAATACACACCAAAAATAGAGTTATTGAATAACATCTTAAACTTTGACAACATTTGTTGTCAATGTTTCTGTCCTCTTAAATAATAGTGAAAATGTATTTCATGGTGGAATTAAATATGAAGGTCATGGAAACACATATAATTAAAATATATAAATGTAATACAAGTTATATATTTTCACTTAGGGTTCTCAAAGGTAAAAATTCTTGTTGGATCTCAAGAAGTTGTCTCTTCACTATAAAAAGTTGCATTTCAGGACCCGTTACCGCAACTTATGCCATAAATTGCTATCAAAGTTCTAGCTAAAATGATTTAAAATGTGAGAATAGTTTTCAAACATATATATGATATATCTTATGATTTTTATAAATAATTTAGAGTTTATTTTCTATGCATTTTTGAAGATAGGTTAAAATTTTACATTTTTCTTATATTGGGAAGGGCATTCTTGAGGTCAGAATGGGTGGTGGGTTTATTAACCAGGCATGATGGGAGGCCAATAACATGGTACAAGATGTCAAACTTCCATATGGACGTTTTTTAGGTACCATTTTTCAAGGAAGAAGCACTGCACATTGAGTTCTCTAGAAACATCTCAAACATGGACAATATTGGTTGTCAATGTTTTTGCCCTCTTGAATAGTAGTGAAAATGTGTTTATAGGTATAATTGGATGTTAATTTCATGTAAAAAATTTATTCACCTATCTAAATTTTATATAAATGATATGTTTTCACTTGGAGGTCCTAGAGGTAAAAATTCATGTTGGATCTTGAGAAGTTGTCTCTTCACTACCAAAAAGATTGCATTTTAAAACTTGTTATCACAACTTATACCATGAATTGATATAAAAGGTTTAGCCAAAGTGATAAATGATAAAATAATATTTATTAGACACATATAGGAGGGATCTTATGATTCATCAAAATTAATTATAGTCTCCATTCTATGCTTGTCTAAAGTTATGCTAAAATTGTGCAATTTTCTTGTATTGGGAAGGGCATTCTTGAGACCAACATAGGTGGTGGGTTTGTTGAATGAGCATGAAAGAAGATAATAACCTAGTACTAAATTATATCCACCTGTGTGTGTGTGTGTGTGTGTGTGTGTGTGTGTGTGTGTGTGTGTGTGTGTTTATAGTTCCATTTTTTAGTGAAGAAGCACCAAAAATGGAGTTTTCAAATATAAAATCAAACTTTAAAAACAATTTTTATTAGTGTTTTTGTCCTCCTAAACAGTAGAGACCAATATAAGTGGATATATAAGAGAAGATAAGAAGATCTGGTAGATGCCATATATATAGTACTTATAGTGACCTAAATGGTTATGTAATTAGATAACTCAAAGTTAGATTTTAAAAACATATTATTTTATGGGTATGGGCTTAGCTTTATGAATTTTTGATAGAGTTTTTGTAAACAAATTCATAGTGAAAAGTATCATTAGTAAGATTTTTCATATAATATGACCAATTAGATTGTTCCAAATATCACATTAATTTCACATAGTGTGTTAGTAAATTATATTTTTCCCACTTTCACATAGGGTGTTAATACTTATCTTAAAAAAATCAAAATCCAATGATGGTTGTTTAAATTTTAATTTTGAAATGTATTCTCGATAGTGATAATGATCTCACCCAAAATTATGAAATTAATTAAAAAACACAAATGTAAAATGTTTCATCGATGCTTTAGACATATACATAACATTGAAGTAACTTCAAACACATGTCATTAATTCTTTTAAATAAATTTATTATTGTGTTTATAAGGTCTTAATGGCTTTTATTTGTTCACTGAGAGACTTGTATTTAAGAAAACATAAATTATTCTCCTTTCCCTAGAATAGTCATAACATTTGAATCCAATGAAAATTAAAGTGGCTTGTAGAGGTGTGTTTTGAGTTTTAGTAGGCCTATATAACACCATATAATTTAATTAAGTTAAGAGATATAAAAACCTTATGTCCATGTTAAAAATATACCATAGGAAATTATATCTTTGCAAAAAAATCAATCCACTTGTGATTTTTTCTCTTTAAAATGTTTGTGAGTTCTTAATAATTATCTACAAATGACCACTATGTTTTTAGTTATTATTTGTACTAAATGAACTACAATACCTATATAATTATAAATAATTTATTTCAATTAGGACCATATTGGTGTGCCAAAATCAATGTAAAATGAGTTAAAGTGAAAAATAAGGAATATGAGAAAAGTGTGCATCTTGACTTAGTGAATACTAAAATAAGGGCCATATATTCTTAGGGTAAATTTGAATAGAATTAGGGTTATCATAAGTTCTCCATAAACCTAAAATTATCAAATGTGGATTAATGGTAAAACATTACACTTCATTGTTGATAATGAAAGTAAAAAAAATCATTTCTTATAAATTAGTTTTACAATATAGTAAAAAATACATAAAGCTTACAAAATAAAAATGTAATAAAATGTTAGGAGAATTACTTATAGTCACATGTACATTGTATATAATACATATATTTCCATACATTCATACAAAAAAATCTTACATTGACATATATGCATATAAAAAAATTACATCATGAAAGAAATGAGTTAATCATCAGATAGCCTCCCACTCTTTGCCTTCCTTGAAGAAGACCCTCCCTAGGATGCTTGCTAGTATATGGATATCCCTCAAATGCCTTGGAATTATCCAAGGTTTAACTATTGTTCCTATGATTATTGTTATCAATAAAATTTTCACCCTAAATGAGGTTTACTCAAGCATATTTCAATTTGATGAAATAGGGAAACATCTCTCAAGTTGTGGGTGAGATATGGGAGAGATGAGTCTCTATATTGAAGGGAGATCCCTTGAACCACACCTAAATATAAAAAATAATCTACCGAGTTTGAATGGAAATGGATATAATATATTAACACTAACCTAATATATTTGATGCACCAATATTAACTAAACATGACTACCATGAACTTTCACTATTGAAGGCAATTTATAAAATTAATCTCAACACCCAAGGTTTCTCTAACAAAAGTGTTTCAATATGAAGGTAAGATGACATGAATTTATTAAGGTAGATGAATATAATGTCTGATTATATACACTATTACTCTTATTTATACTTAAATACACACAAAACAACTAACTACACTTTGTGTGACCTATTAGAAGGTAGATTACTTGCACAAAGCATGCGAGAGTGAGATGAACACAAGGAGAGATAAATATCACTTGAAATTAAACCATGAAATACTTAAAATAATTATAAAATATATTGAGAACTTTAAACAAACTTTAAATATTTTATTACAAGGCAAAATTAATACTCAAAATAACAAGGATTCACCATACCAGATGTGGATATCTTACAAGGCTATAAGTGGCTACTTATATAAATACTTGTGAAGAGAGATATGGGCATAGGAGAAGGGGATTAAAAAGTGTCCATGTGATATTTGGAAAAATTTATGAGATATTAATAGTATAAATAGACTTCCAAATCCATTTTTCTCTCCTTTGAAGATGATCCAACCTTCTAAGTGGCCTATGAGTTAAAACTTAACTTGACACCTTAATCATCTTCTTGAAAACTTCACTTCCTTACATAATAAGAGTGAAAAAAAATTATAAATCATAATTTCACCATGAATTAATTCATAAATTATTATTTTACACCTTATCATGCATTACAAAACTCCTCTGATCTGACATTTCATCATTCATATGCCTAGGTGTCTTGAAACTCTTTATTTTCCATTCCTAGATTAGTCCAAGTGGCTCAAAATTTGATTTTATATTATATAATGCATTATATCTCCATGTATGTCCTTATAATATCTTATCATACCTACAAATATCCATTTTTGTTCTTGGAACAACTCCCAAGACTCCATTTTGCTCCTCAAGCTCTCACTAGGCCTACTTTCCTTGTTTCCCTAGAAACCTAAAAACCTCCTTATGTAGAATAATTTACATTGGTTATTGATAATATGAGAAAATATTTTATGACACAATATCCAATTATATCTTAATTTCAAATTTCATGTCCTTACTTTGAGTGGAAATCCCTTTTTTTAACCTTTCTCTCTCCTTAATTAGGCCTCCTTGCCCAAAATCCTATTTTTCTAATCCAGATCTCTCCCACACATGTGAAATAAATAATAATAATGTGATTAACTTTACCTAGGATATCACCAACTTCCATGTCAAATTTGAGGCATGAGACCCTATGGAAGTGTGAGAACCATGAAATGGCCTTGCAACCTAGTCTCATTTTAGGCATGTTTGTGATTGCCTTAGAAAATGAGATTTATTTGATCACTTATAGGATATAATATGAATATTTATTATATTTAAAGTATTAAATACATCTTAATTAACCTCTTAAAATGGTTTTGAAGTTAACTTTTGCTCAAAACCCCTATAAAACACTAAAAAACATGTAAAATAGTTAATTTATTATAGTCTATACAATTGCAAGTACTTAAAATAAGCTCATGGAAAATCCAATTGGAGTCCTCAAAAAAATATAAGAGTTTTAAAGAGAAAAAATGTCATTCAATTTTCTTTACAAGTCCATTTCTCTTGATTGGTCACTATTAGGGTTTTAGGAGGGTTTAGAGTGGTTTTGGTTCTTAAGGATTGTTCATAAATAATAGACCCTCTTTATCTCTCATAATACCACAATATTTTATTTATGGGTCCCCTCAATCACCTCAAAACACCAATAGGTACCATGAAAAATCTTGTGAAAGTTATGGGTGTGATGAGTTGACTCTTGGGTTGTAAGCAAGACATTAGAGAGGGGTATGAGCTCTTAGCCTCTATTCATGAAGGTAATGGGTTTAATCCATAAGATGAAACCATTAAGTTTATGTTTTAGTACATATATACCATTTATAAAATCCATATATCTTCATGAATTAGTTTCATGATCCTAACTAGAAAAATAAAACTATTTTTGAATGGCACTCATGTGTGAAGGGAGTTTGAAGAAATCTTAAGGAAAAAAATGGCACTTTTCATAATTTTATTTACCTTTATATGTTTATTTAAAGTATTTAATATCATCTTGATTCTATAAAAACATTCAAAACATCACCTTACCCTCAATAAGCCATTTTTTCATGACTATACTTTAAGGTCTATGCATGGTATTAGGGTTATTAGGCTTGAAAGAAGTCTTGTCTTCATTCCATCCCTTTATATTATATTTGATTATTTAAATTATATACTTATGACACTATGAAACCATTTTTAATGGAATTACTTTCCTCAAACTTCCTCTCTTAATGATTTATCTTTCGATATGCCTATGTGTGAGTTAGGCTCCTATATAACCAAATAGGGTCTTCAATGTTTTCCTCACTTTAGGTGATTATGAGAGTTTTATGAAGCTCTGTTATCAGCATGAAACCACTTACTAATTATTTTCTCTCTCTTATACCTATTCTTAGACTTAACTCTCTCTAAATAAGAAAAACTTCCCACTAACCTAGGCAGACATGTAGGTTGTTATTTGACTATGTAGGTAAGTTTTTTAGACTCTTTTTAATCATCTTAATTAGTACCTTCTTTAGGTTTCACTATCTTCAAAAAAATTCATATCACTCACCTATTCATTATTCTAAGTCAAAACCCAATCCTTTTCATGTGTTCTATTCCTTACTTAGGCTTGAAACTAGCTTGTTCTTGATTATAGACTATAGGTGTCCATTAGGGTATCCAAAATGCATTCAAGGGTTTATAGGACTTCCATTACCACTCACTGAATATATCCATGTCCCTATCATGTTATTGGGAGTTTTTAATCCTTTAAATTTTCATTTTCAAGTCACCATAACTTCACAATACACAATACCCTTCTCACTTCTCTTTAGGTCTGACTATAGGTGTCAATCTTTTAGGTCTTGACCATAATTTAGGTCTCAAGTTATTCACTTTACAATATATAAACCTCTAAAGGAATCTATTATATTATTTATGGTTTGGAAACTTCTCAAAATTTCCAAAATGTTAGACACTTACCTATCACACATTGCTATTTGCACTTTTTCAAAGTGATTGTAGGTGTTGATTCGAGAAGTCTAAGTCCTAGAAACTCACCTTATAAACTATATAAAGTCACTTGGATAATATTATAACTCGTTATATTTTAATTATCATTATTTCATAAGGTCTATTGGTTACTTCATGACACTTTACAATTTTTTCCTTAGACATGTGTATATGCATTAATGCTTGTAGACCCTATCTTCTTGACCATCTATTGACTTGTGAGTGGTTAGGTGATTTCAATGGTTTTTTTCTCCTATACTCATCTACATATACATTTTTTAATACATAAACTTTATTTTTATATTGATACCAATTATATTTTAATCCAAAATAGGACCTATAGGTCTGTCACCTATAGGTCTCTTTTTACTTGCATAAGTTGTTAAGAGTGTTAACTTATTGAATCTTAAGACACATTTATTTTTTTATAAACCTTTGTAACATTTCCTAAAACTATTATAAAATCATTTAGACTTCTTATCAAACACTGTGACACTTCAAATTTCCATCTACTTGAATAGACTGTACATATAGTCAGCTTATGTATAAGGTCTATGTGTTGACAATGGAAGAATATGAGCCTGTTCATGTATTTAGAAGTATATAAATGTTATAAAATTTATTATGAACATATTTCACCCATATCCATGGTTTGAATACTTCAAAATGTAACCTTATACTTAATGGATGTTCACCTAGAGGTCTTTAGGTATGTCGATGAATAAAACCTATCTAAAGCCCTCATTAGAGGGTGCATTAAGATTTATGATAATTTATTGAATTATAAACCTATTCAATAGTTTTATTATCATGTTAAATTAGTCTATTATTTCCACTTAGTTCAAACATGGCATTCATACCTATGGAAGACCATTGGTGAAATGTACCATGCTTCTTAGAGAGCAAGACATGATGCCTCTTAACAGGTTATTTGTAAATAGATAATTATAAAGAGGGAACATATGAGTTATGGGATAATTATGAGGTTTTATATTATCAATGGATTAATTTAAACCTCTAAAAGTGATAGACATCCTAAACAAATAAAAATAGACTTGTAATAGGATGATATGCCCACATACTTAATATATATTTCCTCTTGTTGAAGACACTTCATGGAGATTAATTATATAATAAAACCCAAATGTATAGAATATATTTTACCTATAAAAATATACCTCAAAAATATTATTCTCCATCAAATTTTGGCCTAATTAAATAATACCAAAAGTAGACCCTACTTAGATGGACAAGGCATAGTGACCCAATGTCACTCTTAGAGATTTTTCATAAAGGTGAGGCCATTAATATTAAAAAGAATTACACTAATTTAAATATTATTATGACCCATAATAATTTCCAAATTTTCATCTCCTCTCTCTCTCTCTCTCTCTCTCTCTCTCTCTCTCTCTCTCTCTCTCTCTCTCTCTCTCTCTCTCTCTCTCTCTCTCTCTCTCTCTCTCTCTCTCTCTCTCTCTCCTTGCCATACCATCCTCTTGAATTTTGAAATTTTGAGCTTGTAAAGGTAGTGATGGAGGAGAGAGAATGTTTAAAGTGTATTCACAACATAAAACTTGATCTAAATTCTTAAAATGATTTTAAGAAGCAAAAGGGACAATATTAAATAATTTTCAACTAATACATGATCTTCCAAGGTCGTACAAGTGCCCAAAAGAGATTTTAAAGTGGTATTTTACTCATTTTAGGAATTGAACATGTAATTTTGGTAGTCTCTAACCATACCTAAACATTATATAACATTAGGTACATTTATTAACCTTATTTAAACATTTTATTTTGAATATAGTATGTGAAACTCCTCCACATAGGCCAAAAGGTGACCAAATTATCATTTGAGCACATAAGATCATGATAAATGATTAATACATGGTATTATAACCTTAAAGAACATTAACACCCATTTAAATAAATATAAATAATGTTAAACTTTTGAACACACTTGACCACACCAAGACCTCATAAATGATCCCTGGGACTAGATAAGTACAAATGAGACCATACCTTAGACCAATCTAGAAAAAAAATGTGACCATATGGAGACCATTTAAGACCATTAAAAGACCACATACAAGTTTTTATAGTCCCATTAAAATTTTAAACCTAGATGGGTTGACCAATTTTGACTTGTGGTCAAAAATTGGTCAACAATTTGGTAATTCAAGGGGTAGTATGCTTACAATGCTAATGGATTAGTGACCTTATTATCCCATTGGGAAATGGAGTCACCCTTATACTACAAACTAAAACTCACATGCCTCTAAATAACTCAAACTCACATCAAACCACACAATATGAACAAAACACACTATGCCAAAGGCATTTAGGGAAACACACACACAGAAGATTCAAAATAACAAACCTAACCTACTATGTATAAACCTCAAAACATGTTTGAGGGGATGAAACAAATCCTCTTGATTCAAACAGGGTCAAAAACAATGTTTCTAGAGTTAAAGATGCTCCAAAGAATAAATAACCATATTATGGATGTTTTTCAAAGAAAATTTGTTTTTGAAGGTGATCAAATGACTTACCATTCATGAGTCCTCTATTAACTACAACTACATCACTTAAGACTCCTTTGAGTGATATTTTTATCTCTAATTTAGGTCAACTTGACATTGTATCTTGATTGATCTCTTTCATGGTCATTTTATGGTTTTCAAATTACTACTTGGGAGTCACAAAAATCTTATCAACTTCACCTTGATTTAGGCTAAGATGTGTTTGATATCTACAAGATCAGACCTGCTTCTTTTCTAGTTAAACATATCTATAAGTGACTTAAGAATATATTGAGGTATATGCTTCTCTTCTTTCACATAATAGTCTACCTTGACATTATTTTATTCCTACAAGGATGTAGTCTACTTGAAATTGACTTGACACTCCTATTTATGCTCACTAGGTTCATCATTGAACCTATCACCAAGCTCATGTTTATTTTGAGGGACTATTGGGCTAATTACTTGTTCAAATTCCTACATTATGACATGGTACTAATGAGATAGATCATAATGTCCTTATTTACTATCATATGCATTAATATATTTTTCTTGGGTAGGAAGAAATACATCATATTCTTGGATATCATGCTCTAACACACTTGTAAACTCATCATCATCATCAACATCATCATCATCATCATCATCCATGTGAAGAAAATAGTTACCCCATGCAACTTGTTGGAAGTCATCATGACAATTTAACTCAAAAATATCATCATCATCTTCATGAATGATATATGTGCCAATACCTATCTCTTAATATACTTGTATAGATCAAATCCATGTTGATCATCTTCCCATTTATCATGGTATAGGTTGGTTATGACATAAATAGGTGTTAAAGGTTATTGGTCATTAGGATAGTCTCCCTCATCATTGATATTTAAGTTCATGTTTAAAGTATTAGGAACTTATGGCTCCACATGAAACTTATCTAAGGGTTTAGATTTAATAGAGACCTTAGCACCATAACTAGTCCTAAATGCCATGTAGGACCAATTTGAAGTCAAGTACACTCCAATCTTAGCAATGAATTCCTTTGACAAGAAAATGGCAAAGTGAGGTGCCACATAAAAAACCAACACATATTTAGAGATGGATAATGTAAGAAAATGGAGGGTGAGTTACAAAGCTTTGATAATGCCAATCATCTTGGTAATTGATCTATCCAACTACAAAGCCCCCTTGCAGTGTGACTCATACTTCATCTTCAACTTATTTGATACTTAGGCATGACTAATGTACTTTATCCACTATCAATAAATCAATTGTGCACCAATGAGTCTCCAATGAAAATATAGAGGTAGAATGGAGGATTTTTATCCTTTCTTTTATATTTGATTAGCTATCCATCCTTGGTATTCACTTCATTTTTCAAAATTGTCCCTCTTTCACTAGGCTTCCTAGATGATGAATTGATCTTAGAGAACTCATTTTAAGGAAGTTATCTTTGTCTAAGGATGGATAATGTTTCCCACATTTGGATTCTTACATGAAACTTATTTATCTACTCCACAATATTCATAACAGATATTCCAATCTTCTCATGTCCTTTAAGAGCTATAACACTACCACTAGCTTGTGTAACTTGATGTGTAGGACAAGGCATATAAGGATCTCTAACATTATGAATTTTATGATTTACATGAGCCATGGGGGATACATTTGGCATACCTAATCCTTGAGGTACTTGATATTTCATGTTTAGAATACTATTCTCCCCTTACAATTCTTTAATTTCTCTCTCCTTTGACCTTATATTTGTAATTATAGAGCTTGAACCAATGTTGAGATTAACTTGATATTTGACTGCACATGAGTACTCTTGACATGGATATATTAGAAGGCCAAAAGTGGTTGCTTATATAGAGAATTATGAAGAGAGAGAAAGAGGGGAATATGATAAGGGGATTGACAAGTGTCCATGTGAGATTTTAAAAAAAGGAGAATTTATGAATAGTTTAACAATAATTATAAATACATGTGTCTCTCCTTTGAATATGCTCCAACCCTCTAAGTGGTATATGATTTAAAACATATCCTAACACCTTGATCATCTTTTTTAAAATTGACCTTCATTACATAAGAACAATGAAAAATGGACTTATAAATAATAAATTTATCATGAATACCTTTAGACCTTATCATTTGACACCTTAAAACTCTATAGGAAATTCCTTTGATCTAACATTTCATCATTCATATGATTACGTGTCTTGAAACTCCTCATTTATCACACTTAGCTTGGTCATAGTGGCTCAAAAATTGATTTCATATCCTCCAAGGCACTCTATCTCCATGTATGGCATTTAGATATCTTATTATACCTTTAAAAATACATTTTGGTTCTTGGAAAAACTCCCAAGACTTAATTTTGCTCCTTGAGCTCAAACTAGGCCTATTTTCCTTATAGCCCTAAAAACCTATAAACTCCTT
Source organism: Torreya grandis (assembly GCA_037957365.1). Taxonomy (NCBI): domain Eukaryota; kingdom Viridiplantae; phylum Streptophyta; class Pinopsida; order Cupressales; family Taxaceae; genus Torreya; species Torreya grandis. Next base: position 4,936,687 of record JARHVA010000132.1, read on the forward strand.
GTGTAGAGGAATTTGTTATTGCCCAAAATTGCACTAAATAAATTGGGTCCTTATTAAGTGTAAATTACTATGTCCTTATCCCAATTTCCATCTCCAAGTGTTCCTTTGGAAGGTCAAGTTCATGTAAAAATTGGCTAAGTCCTAATCTGGCTTTTTGTCTTTCCCTTAAACTTTTTTAGACTTTTTGCATGAACACAATGTTCGACAAAAATAGGTCTTCAAGGTTTTTGTCTCAGAAATTTTTTTGAAATACTTATTTATGTTGGAAATTTTGTTTGGTATAAAAAGTTCTAAGGAATTAAATGTCTTATTCATTTCAGGCTAAGTGTTTCAAAAAAGATTCGAAGGGTCAGTTGTTTTAGACTTTTTATGCATGGTAAAAAGTTTGAAGGCCACTTGCCCTTCAGGTATTTTTTCCACACACAAGCCCAAAATAAATCCTTTATTTTGTAAAAAATTCAAAGTCTTATTTTTTAAAGACTTTTTGTCCATGGAAAAATATTGAAGGGCATTTTCCCTTTGGGTATTTTACCCACACAAAAAAGCCTGAAAGAATTGAAAGGACTTATTTATTTTTGCCAAAGCATCTATACAAAGTATGAATGATTATTATTTTAGGCATTTTTTCTACACATAAATCATGAATGGTTAATTATTTTGGGCATTTTGTCTACACAAAAAGCTTGAAGGGTCATTTCCTTTATGCATTTAATCCTTGCAAAATTTTTGAAGGACACTTGTAGAAGGATCATTTTCCCTTTGTAAAATTTTTTGAAGGATAATTTCCTTTGGGAAATTTTCCCTTGCAAAATTCCCAAAGGTAACTTTCAAAAATGTTGAAGGATAAGTCTAGAGGGAAAATGACACTTTTAATAAGTCTGAACAACACTTTTAAGAGATCTAAAGGGCCATTCCAAAAGGTCGAAGGGAAATTTTATATGAAAAGTTCCCTTGACAAATCTTTTGAAGGGTATGTTTAAAAGGCCTAAAAGGTTATTTTGGAATTTTTTTTGTGGAGTATAAGTCCTATTTCCTTCAAAAAATTTACCAATGAAAAAAGTTTGAAAGAATTACAATTTTTTGAGAAAAGTGTAAAGTTCAAATTCTTCGAGAAAATTACAAAGCTCAATTTCAATAGGGAAATTATTTTAGAGAAAATGTTTGAAAAAATTATCATGATGAACAAAAAAGGATAAAGATTGAATTATTGTAGGAAAAATGTGAAGTTAAAATCCTCCAGGGAAATTATCTCAGACATTTTATTTGAAATAATTTTCTTGATAGAAAGCCCAAAAGAATTGTTGTAGGATAATTATGCTGAAGGTATAAAATCCAAAGGCAAGTGGTAAAGATAAAAGGCTCAAGAAAAAAACCAAAGTGCTAAAGATAAATACCCAAAAAAAATTACCATAGAATAAAGTCCCTAAATAAAATTTTGAATTGTAAAGGTAATGGTCTCATGGATGTCTTTTGATAGGCATGTGGATGTCAACTTTAAGATATAAGGACTAGCCCTTGGGATTCAAATGTTCTAGGACGGTCTTGCTAGCATCCATTTTAGACCCTATAAAGTAGTTATTTGTTTTCAAATAGAGGTAGATCTAATGGTGCATGTTGACATGGAGAAGGATGATCCTATGGTACATGATAAAAGATAGATTGTTGAAGGTACATATGAATCCTATGGGATAGCCAAGTTGTACATCCTCAAGGCTAGGAACATGTAATATTTAATGATGTCTTAGCCCTTGAATCATGATTTTATATAGCACATTTTATTTGGACATCAATATTAGATGGTATGAATTTAAAGTCAAAAGGTCAAATTTTTAATGCATGATAAGGCTTGAGCATGTTCCCATCGATTGATGGAATGGGGTTAAGCATACAGATTTCGATTGATGGGCTACATCAAGTCAAGGTTTTAAATTGATCCCAAAGTGAATGTAATTATGCCACACATTGTAACCATGTTATAAAGAGTATTGAGAAGCCAATGGCATTTAATCCTTTAATCTAAATCCAATGGTAAGTATTGATCTAGCCTAGTAAGATATAATGGTACGAGCTAGGATAGAATTTTCAAAGGGCCTAGATTGCATGAAAAAGTGATAAGTGTCTAGACTAGAACCACTAAATTAACTTAGTCACTCTTAGATCTCGTAGATGCCCATTTGGATCCAATGTGGTGCATTAGATGTTGGTGTGTGGAAATATTTTGTCTAAAAGTTACAATTGATGGCTCTTTCCTAGTCAGGAAATGAGTCAAAGAATAGAAGAAGGTCCATGAGTTGTTCCAAAGTGAATATTTATAATCATGATCATGGATCATTTTTTATTTCATGTCATAACTAGATCATTCCTGAGCTATTATTACAAAAAATAGGTTGTTCCATGGCATGCACAAAAATGAAAGGTAGTTGTCTAGGAGGTTGTAGCTATGCAATTAATCATTCACCAACATCTTCATGTAGTTCTACATGAGGATAAATTTTTTTTTGCCCTTAACCACAAATATTTAAGTAGATCCAAAAGTAAAAAGGATTTTAACATACCCTCTATAGGTACCTCTCAGTTATTTTGTTAGTTTAGTCCTTTATTGATGTCCAACCTTTCCCTAGCAATAATGACATACTATCAGGTTTCTCATCATTATTTGCTTCATTCCTTCAAGTATGTAAGGTCAAATTAAAGTGGTGTATAACTGGGAACCAAAAAAATATATAGTGGTTATTTATAATTTGATCACATATTTGAGGGACCAATATCCCCTTACAACTTCATGTCAAATTTCATGTGCTGAGTCTAAGTGGAAATCCCTTTTTTATGCTTTTCTCTTTCCTCAATTAGGCCTCAATTAGGTCTCCTTGTCTAAAACCATGTTTTTCTACTCTAGATATCTCCCACACATGTGAAATAACCAAAAATTCATTTTATTCACTCTACCTAGGCTATCACCAACTTTTATGTGAAGTTTGAGGCCCTAAACACCTATGGAAGTGTGAGAACCAAGAAATGGCATTGTAACGTAGTCTCATTTTAGATTTGTTTGAGATTGCCTTGGAAAATGAGCTTTGTTTGATCACTTATATGATATCCTATGTATATTTATTTCCTATAAAGGATGAAATACATCTCAAGTGACCTCTTACAATTATTTGAATTTATCATTTACCCAAAACCCCTATAAAACATTAAAAAATACAAAGAAGTGCATTTATTGCAATCCATACAATTAAAAATACATACCAAAAACTCATGGAGAATCTAATTGGATTCCTTAAAAACATTCAAGAGGTTTTAGGAGAAAAATAGGTCATTCCATGTTCTATAGAAGACCATTTCTTTTAACTGGTCACTATTAAGGTTTTAGGAGGATTTATAATGGGTTTGGTTTTTAAGGATTGTTTATAAATAATATATCCTATTTATCTCTCTTAATGCCATGCGATTTTATTTGGGGACACATACATCACCTCCAAACACAAATAGGTCCCATGTAAAAGCTCATGAATGTTCTATGTGTGAGAAATTGACTCTCAAGTTGGAAGTAATCCATTAGAGATGTGTCTGAGCTCTTAGACTTTGTTCATGTAGGTAACATGTCTAATACATAAATATACACCATAATATTGAATTTTTATGACCTATTTATGATATCTAAAATCCATCTAACTTCATGCATTAGGCTCATGATCCCACCAAGCAAAAGAAAATTGCTCTTGAATGACATTCATGTGTGAAGGGAGTTTGAAGAAGTCTTAAGGCCAAAAATGGCATTTTTCTTACCTTTTTATACCTTTTGAAGGTTATTTAAAGTATTTAATGTCATCCTAAATATCTCAAAACATTAAAACCATCACCTTACCCTCAATAAGCCACTTGTTCATGACTTTACTTTATGGTTTATGCATGGTATTAAGATTTTTAGGCTAAATGAAGTCTTGTCCTCATTCCATCCCTTTATATTAGGTTTGAGTATGTAAATGAGATATTTATGACACTATGAAATCATTTTTAATGTCCTTCCTTTCTTAATACTTCTTCTCTTACTTATTTCTCTTTAGATCTTCTTATGTGTGAGTTAGTCTCCTACATACCCAGATAGGGTCTTCCTCACTTTATATGAGTTTGAGAGTTTTATGAAGCTTTGTTATCACCATGAAACCACTTACCAATGATTATCTCTCTCATACCTATTATTATACTTAAATCTCTCTAAACAAGAAGAAACTTCCCATGAACCTAGGCAGACCTTTAGGTTATCATTTGACTATGTAAGAAGGGTTTTGAGACTCAATATAATCATTTTGATCAGTACCTTCTTTAGGTTTAACTATCTTTAAAATAATTCATGTCACTAACCTATCCACTCCTATGAGTTAATCCTCAATCCTTTTCATGTATTCTACTCCTTACTAAGGCATGAAACTAGCTTGTTCTTGGTTTTAGCCTGTAGGTGTCCATTAAGGTATCCTAAGTGCATTTAAGGGTTTATAGGAATTCCATTTCCACTCAATGAACATATACATATCTCTTTTATATTATTATCATTTTTTAATCCTTTGAAATTGAATTTTCAATTCACCATGACTTAATAACACATAGTACCTTTCTCACTTCTCTCTAGGCCTGACTGTAGGTGCCAATCTTTTAAGTCTTGACTACAATTTGGGTCTCAATGTCTTTAATTTATAATATATAAGCCTCTTAAGGACTATAATATATTATTGAGAGTTTTTAAACTTCTCAAAATACCCAAAACATCACACACTTCCCTAGCACACATTATTCTTTGCACTTTCTCAACGTGGTTATGGGTGTTGTTTTGAGAAGTCTGAGTATAAGGCCTAGAAACTAGCCTTCTCAACTATATCATTTAACTTTAAAAATAATTTAACTCACTAGAGGTACATTCTCACTATCTCACAGGGTCTATTGGTTACTTTATGACACTTTACAACTTTTTACTTCTCCATTCTTTACATAAACTTGTGTATATGCTTTAATGCTTACAAACCCTATCTCCTTGACCATCTCTTGAATTGTAAGTGTTTAGGTTATTTAAATGGTTTGTTACTCCTATACTCGTATGCATCTACATTGAGTCATACATCAATCTTTTTATTGTTTTTATGCTAATTAACTTTTATTCCAAAAGAAGACCTACAGGTCTATCACCTATAGGTCTCTTTTTACTTACATATGTTTTTAAGTGAGTTAACTTATTTAATCTTAAGACACATTTATTATTTTATTAAAAAATTTAAAATTTCCTAATAATATTAAAAAATCATGTAGACTTCTTATCAAATAATGTAACACTTCAAACTGTCCATCTACCTGTACAAACTATATGTACAATCAACTTATGTGCAAAGTCTATGTGTTGGTAGTGAAATTCTATGAGTCTATTCCTACATTTATAAATTTTCAATGTTATCAAGTGCTTATTTGTCTATGTCACCCCTCAATGGTTTTAATACTTCAAGATGAAACCTTAGACTTAACGGATGCTCACCTATAGGTCTAAAATCCTGTAAGTGAATGAAACCTATCTAAAGACCTCATTAAATGGTGCATTAATATTTATGCTCCTTTATTGAGTTATCAACATGTTCAATAGTGTTATTATCATGTTATATTAATCTCTTATTTTCATTCAGATCAAACATGACACTCATACTTGTAGAAGACCATTGATGAAATGTACCATGCTTCATAGAGACTAAGATGTGATGCCTCTTAATGGGTTTTTTGTAAAGAGATACTTATCAAGAGATAAAATATGAATTATGGGAGAATTATGAGGTTTTATATGATAAATTTGGCACTAGAAACCTTTGAAAGTGACTGACATCATAAAAAATCAAAGCATACTTGCAATAGGATGATATGCCCACACACTTGAGTCATATTTCCTCTTATTAAAGACACTTCATGGAGATTAATTACCTAATCAAAACCAATTATAAATTATATATTTGACCTCTTGAAGCATACTTCAAATAATTCTTATCCATTGAATTTTATCTTGAAGAAATAAGAGCAAAATTAGACCCTGCTTGGATGGACAAGGCATAATGACCTATTAGTATTATAAAATTTTCATAAGTGAGGTAACACTAATATTATAACCAATTTAAATAATTTCAATAATTTTATAACCCTAAAAATGGCCAAATTTTTATCTCCTAACTTTCTATCTCCTAGTTGTACCATCCTCTTGAATTTTTCCTTTCTGAGTTTGTAAAGGAAATGATGGAGGAAAGAGAGTGTCTAAAGCATCTACATGACATAAAATTTATCCAAACCCTAAAAATTATCTAATAAATCCTAACGGACACTTTAAAACTATTTTTAACGAACACATGATCTTCCAAGGTCATACAAGTTCCCAAGAATGCTTGTAAAGTGGCATTTTACTCATTTTAGGGATTGAACCTAAAATTTTGTTAATCTATGACCATACATAATAATTATTTGACATAACTTACATTTATTAACCTTATTGAAATGTTTTGTTATTAATTTAGTACTTGCAACTCCACATATGCTAAAAGGTGGCCAAGTTGTCATTTTAACACATAAGAACATGATAAATGGTTAATGCATGATATTGTAAACTTAAAGACACATAAATACCCATTTATAATGACTTTAAACCATGTAAAACTTTTGGATACACTTTACCATACCAAGACCTCATAAATTACCCCTCGGACTAGACAAGTACATATGAGACCAAACCTTTGACCAATCTAGAAAATCACTAATGTGACAATATAGAGAGCATTTAATACCATGAAAATAACACATACAAGTTTTGATACTCCCATGAAAAGTTTAAACCTAAAGAGGTTGACAAATTTTGACTTGGGGTCAAAATTGGTCAACAATTATAGCTCACGTGTAACTAAACATGTTCAGTTACAAGTATTATTAAAAAATTAACATAAAATACATGTGACCAAGTTAATAAATTAATTTTAAAATAGAATTAATAAACATTTAAACATGTAATAATGTGATTTAATGGTCCTTATTAGTCTAATTTCAACATTTTATTAGGTTAGTGGAAAGTTAAACTACATGAATAGGCATTTGAATTGAGGAAGAAACATGAGATGTTTCCCTACTAATAATCTAAATGGTACTATTTGAGGTCATCGTACAACCGTACATACCCAATACATTCAAATGAGTTATATTTAATGGTCAAGTATGTAGTAAAATTACTAAAAAAAACTATTTTAAAATTCAAAGTTACAAGTTAATATGTACCTCTGTGAGGGCATGTGTGGATGACATTTCTTTAGAAATTCCTATATTTATCTCCACTCATAGTGATGGATGAGTGTCTACTTAATACATCAACTAAAAAATAATGTCTCTCATAGTTTTTCATAAAGTATCAAATATATATGGCAATGTTTTCTAATTTATTAAATAAAGAGTGTAATTTTAACACAAAATTTTACCTCTATATAAGTAAAAGGTGTTGTGATAACACATGAAGATGCAATAGTGTATGGGTCAATAGTTGTCTCCACTCGTAGTGTTGGAGGAGTGTCTACTTGATACATCAATTGGATAAACAAGGTCTTACTCAGTTTTCTATAAATTATCAAAGATATATGGCAAATTTTATCTTTTATTAAACCAAAAGTGTAATATTAACTCCAAATATTATCTCTATATAATTAAAAGGTGTCATGATAACACAAGCATATGTAGTATTGGGTGGGATAACATCTAGATCCATATATGTAAATAATGGATGCATAAGATCAAATCCTAAAAATTAGTACTGTGATGATAAAGGTAGTATCTCCTCTTAGAACATAAAAACTACATATATATTATTCATTTTCTATGTAAATTAATTGTTAAATTTTAATTTATAAAATATAGCTTAAATTTGACATGACATTTATATAGAATATACCTACATTGATGTAGTGTCCTATGAATACACAACAAATGTTTTTGCCAAAAATTCTTGATTCAAGACTATATCACCAAACCCCTCTAAATCACAAGCACTATCATCATCAAAAGGTAAAATATATAGGTCTTCACATAATATGTGAAGATAATGTGAGGTACACACACTAGGTGTCAAGTCTCAAGCATCAATTGATAAAAACCTACTCCTATGCTAAATGAGTGTATCATTAAGACCACTAAGCACATGTAGAGTGATGATCTCTATGACCACCTTCACCATAGAGGGTATCTTGGGATGAAGTTTCATTTGGGTAGGGATCCCTAGAAGTTGATTAGACACATGATGTGCACCTAGTCAATCCTACTAGAGCCATTCCCTTGGCCTTGAAAATCACCATAACCAAAATAATTTAGAATCTCAATGAGGATAAACTAATAATAGAGTTTCTTAAAAATATAAAATGGGACATTGTGGTTGTTACATAGTGTATAATCAAACACCATACACCATCAATCCAAAAAAAATAGATTTAATCAAATTGTGTTGGCACCTATGGGTTGAAAAATATTTACAAGTGATTTGAAATGGTGTATTCGTGGTTGGGTTAATGAATAACACATAAATTCCTAATTATGATATTTATTTATTTATGACCTCATGCGGTGACAATTTATCAGCATAATAAATCCTATAACTATCCTAATATGATGCCCATATATCAATTTAAGTTGTTATTGAGTTAACTTAGCCCAATATTAACTCTAGGTTATTTTCTAGATAGGTGTGATGGGTGTTTACGGATGTGGGATCCTCATTATCCTAATTACTTCCTCAATTTTAGTTTTTTTTACTTAATCTGTGAAGATATATCCTCCTATCTACTTGAGGTATCTTGTGTAACTATAGGAGGGTTAGGTCGAAGAATATGTGGGTTAAGAGGGTAAAGTGGAGGGTTAGATAGAGGATAAGGAGGGTTATCCAAAGGATTATGAGGGTTAGGTGGAGGGTTAGGAGGATAGTTATGGTCTCTTAGAGTGGATTTGTATGTTTCAAAAAAATAATTTAAAAATTAAACAATGTAAAAAAAGGGTAAAATATAAGGTTCATAGGTGTAGTTTTTTTATCACTTACTTCATTTACATGTTGACATTGTGAAGTTTAAGATGTGTCACGCTTTCCAATGCACTTATGATGAGTTTTGAGGTCTTTAGAGGAAAAATACAATCATATAATAATATTTAGGAGTTGGAAAAATGAAAATGGCAAGGTTTGGCCATGGGTTTTATAGAAAAAACTACATAGGTAATGCATATGCATTATAATAGCATGTATGCATTATTATAATGTGTACACATTACCCCATAACACAAATACATTATTTCATAAAACATAAGTAACATGGCTTGATATTTATTGATATATAATGTGAACAATGCATATGCATTATTTGCATAATGCATACACATTATAGGTTATGTCTATAGAATTATACCCCAACCCTGTGCACATACCCTTTGGAAAAGATAGTTTTCCCTTTTTGAAATGACCTTTTATTATGTACTCCTTTTAGTACACTTTCCATTTTTAGATAATTATTCCTTTAACGATGGATAAATATGATAGTTAATAACTTAAATATAATAATATACATAGAATAATAAAGTATTTTATACCTTAATTTATTGTGATGTTGTTTGTACTCAAGCTTCCACTTATCTTGTAATGGTTATAAAATATTAGTTAATTGAGGGGCATATACAATATAGTATAAACACTAATATTATTTATTTATTCCTTTGAGAAGCTATCATCACTAAGTTTCAACTTCTCATTATATATATATATATATATATATATGTGTGTGTGTGTGTGTGTGTGTGTGTGTGTGTGCATATATATATATATGCATATATATATATGTATGTATATGTATATATGTATATATCTGTATATATATATATATATATATATATATATATATATGTATGTATGTATGTATATATGTGTATATATATATGTATATATACATATATGTATAAATATATGTATATATATATATATGTATATATATGTATATATATATATATAATTTAATTTTTTAACTTTTCAAAATTTTAGGAGAACCACCATTTTTGGTTTTCAATCCTCCTACTCACTTGGGATTCATTCCTCATTCTTTGACTATGATGGAAGAATAAGGTTCTTCCCCATGGCCAAAGGAGGTATTTTTTTAACAAATTCATCTTGAGATTGAATTTGCTTATAAAATACCTCCTTGCTTGGAGGTGGGTGATAGATTCTTATTTTATGCCCAATGATTAAAAGTGTCTTATTATTTCCATCTATTGGCAAAATCTAAATTGACCCATTATCAAAGATCTTATCTATTTGGTAGGGTTCCAACCATCTATTCATCAGCTTCCATCTAAAGTGTTGAAACTTAGAATCAAATAGAATATCCCAGTCTCCTTTGAATCTTCTCTCCTTGATGTGGGTGTCATGTCATTACTTACTCTAATTTTTAATAATTTTTATATTTTTCAAGGATTCCATTATCATTTCATATAACTCATTAAGCTAAAGAGTTATCTATATATGCTTTATCAAGATCTATGCCCACTTTTTTTGTTATTCTCAAAGTCTATAGTTTAAATTCTATGGGAAGTACAGGATTATTTCCAAAATCAAGTTCATAAGGTGAAAAAACTATCATATATTTACATGTGGTATTGTAATCCCACAATTCTTCAAGTAATTTATTTTCCCAATATTTTTTACTAATGCTAACTATCTTAGTTAATATGTTCTCAAACTTTATATTGGTAACTTCAACCTATGTATTATCCCATGGATGATATAGAGATGACTTCTAGTGGCTAATTGGTAGTTTTTTGTTAAGGATTTGATAATATTGGACATGAATTAAGGACCTTGGTTAGATATCATAACTCTTGATACTCTAAACTATTACATAATTCTATAATATAGAAAATCAACCACTAGCTCTTCTCTTAAAAATTGGAGAGCTTGAACCTTTTCCCATTTGGGGACATAATTTGTGCATAAAAGTAGGTACTCCTTCCATTTCTATGGTGGGTCAACAAGACCAAAAACATCTAGTCCCAATTTCTCAAAAGGTCCTATAACCTAGGATGGAGAGGCATTTCATTAGATAATGTGTCTTTTTCCATCCTTTGGTAAGGATCATATTGCCATACATATATCTTCACATTTTTGGGAAGTGAATTCCAATAGTATCCATACATAAGGATCTTATGGATAATAATCTTGAATTAATAATAGACATCTCTAGGTTCATCATGATAATCCCTTATGATGTCATAGGTTGCATCCTCTCTTACACACCTATGGAGCACATGGTCATGACTAGACTTAAATAAAACACCATTAAGACACTTAAAATGAACACTATCTCTGATTAAGCATTTACTTTCTTTATTAGTAAACTTTTAAGTAAAATTCCTTATGGCTAAATACTTTACCATATCAGTAAACCATGGTGAGTGTGTTGAAACCATGAATAAATACTTATCAATAAAGTTGTCTTCCAATGGATCTTCTTCACTTGAAAAATTTAAACTTGATAAAAATTCAAAAACTAAATTAATTTTTCTAGGTTTATCAATAATAGTAATGTTAAACTCCTATAAAAATAGTAACCATCTAATGATCCTACCTACTACCATTGGTTTGTTCATTAAATATATAATGACTGAGTGATATGTGTAAACAAAGATCTTGTATCCAATGATTTAGTTCTCAAATTTTATCATTTCATAAATAATAACCATGATATTTTTGGTGGTGATATAATTTAGATTATTGATGATATAGTAAATAACATACATTTTTACTTATTCAATTTTTTTCCAATGACTAGCCCCATTGAATTATTAGAGTCATATATATGAATGTGTAATGGATGATAATATTTAGGTCATCTAAAAATTGGATAAAAAACAACTTTTTATTTTATTGATTCAAAGGCTTTTTGGCATTTATCAATCCATAGAAACTTATTATCTTTAGTAATTAAGGAAAACGTAGGTAAAACTTTTTTGTTTAAGTATTATATAAAAAACCTATAATATCTAACATGTCCTAAGAAACTTTTGATATTATTCTAAGTTTTATGAGTAGGCATATTATAAAATGACTTTGATCTTCTTAGGATCCGCTTGTATCCCTTGAGCTAAGATGCGATGTCCTAAACTAGTTTTTATGTCGACCATCATTAAAAATATTTCATGAATCAAATATAGTTGATGTTGGTCTCATCTAATCAAAAAAAATTGAGGATGCTCAAAGCTTCAACAAAAGACCCACCATGCATAGTAAATTCATCCATGTATACCTCTACACAATCATTGTCTAGATCAACAAAGATGGCCAAGACTACAATTTGAAAGGTGGTAGGTGCATTACATAGGACAAAGAGTAACACTCTATAGGAAAATGTTACACAAGAACATGTAAATTTTGTCTTGTCCTAGTCTTCATGGGTTACCCTTATCTGATTGTAACCACTAAACCCATATAAGAAGTCAAAATACATTTCCCTAACTAGATTATCTAACACCTGATCTATGAAAGGTAGAAGAAAGTAATATCTCATGGTGAATTTATTTAGTTCTTGATAGTCTATACATATATCCATTTGTCATTATTTTTATGTATTATCATAAGTGGTGAGAACTACTGACAATCTGATATGGGTTAAATGAATCCCACTAGAAATAGTTTTTCTATCTCCTCTTTAACTATGTCCCTTAGTGTTGGTTGATTCTTCTTTGAGATTGTATATTAGGTCTAGTTTTTTTTCACAATACATGTGATGAGAGCACAAACTTGGGTGTATTCCCTTAATTTTCATCATAATCCCATGGAAAGGATTTTGTATGTTTCTTCAAGCTATCAAACACCTCATTTTTCAATTTGTCCTCTAACCATCTATCTATGTTTAGAATTTTTCTAGGTTGAACAATTATTTTCTTAGTCTCTAGATAGATGGAGTTAACCTACCTAAATTAACTAATCAAACATTTTAGAGGGTAGGATTTTGTAAAATCATATGGAAAATGATGACATATTTAAATAAATTATCCTCTTGTGAAATTAATTTTTCTAATGGACAATGAAAAGTTGCAAAAAATGTATCATGCTTGTCTTATGCCCATGTGATAATACTCTATTGAATGGTTGTATGGTCATATGTGTTATCAGGAGTGGCTAAGCTAGTTGGTTATTCTATAGAGGAAAGTGTCTCATATCTAGAGCTATACTAATAAATTCTAGATCTAGTCTAATAGGATCTAGAACTAGACTGTGAGTATCTGGAGCTAGTTTGTTAGACTCTAAAATCAAACTATCAGACTTTGCAGCTAGTCTTATAGAATCTAGAGTTAGATTGTTAAAATTTGGAGCTAAGGCTATTTAAGATTACATATTGGTTCATTATATAACACATTCATGTGATTTATTATTACCATGGTCAATGAGGAGAGACTATTGTCATTTTGCTTAGGTTCATTAACCCATAAGTGATCAAGAGGATATATAAATGGTTTTGTAGGTAGATACAAAGAAATATATTTTATTTTTATTCCATTTGAAATGGTCATGTTTCTAACCCTAGAATATATTAATGTTGCAACTTTAGCTAACCAAGTCTCCTTAATATTAATGGATATCTAAGATTTTGGCTTTTAGGATAAATTATCATTGAATATTCATAATATTCTCAAAATTATATTATAATAGAGATACACTCATTTGTTACTTTAGGTTTTGTAATAGACTACTTTGTGATCTACAAGACTATAGAATTAGGTTACACCCTTATAAGGGACAAGGATTTTAGTGTGCTTAGTGTCATCACATTGATATTTTCTTAAGTCCATAAGTACATTGGGTATCTCCTTCCTTCCTATGGTTAAAAAAATAATAGGGCTTCCATGATCCCCATATTTGGTTAGGATTTTATCTTCCAATAAATCAACAAGTTTTCCATCAACCCATATGGTTTTAGGATATTGTCTTTTCCTACCTAGAGTTTTTATACATAAACTATTAATGATTCTATTAAGTTGTGGGATATCTCTTATATCTTGTATAAATTAAATTTCAATGTTTAATTTCCTTAAGTTTTGAATCAGATTATATTCACTTTTGTTTTTAGTTTCTTTAATCCTTTATAGAAAAGGAATGATTAGAGGAGACATAATGGTTTCTTCAAGTATTTATTTTTCCTTGTTAGGTTTATCCTTATTTGGTTCAATAAGATGGTATATTTTTTCATTTAGGACTTTGGTTATGGTGATTAGAGGGTTTTTTAATGTCTTACCTAATATTAATTTTACATCCCCATAGTCTACAATACTAACTCCCAAGGTTCTATCTTGCTCAGTTCCATAGATAGTAGTTACTTGTCTATTGTTTATATTTTTTATTGGAGATGTAGGTAGATGAAGATAAGTCACTTTTTTCATTAGTGGCATTTTATTATTATGGGGAGGAATACCTATTGTTAAGGAAACATCCTCTATTTATTAATGTTTTTATAGGGAACCCATTACTAGTTTACCCATGGTTGAGGATTAGGTTGGGGATTCCAATACTACTAGTGAGGCTAAGGCATCTATGGGATGGTGTCCACTATTGTTTATCCCATGATTTATGTCCCCATGATTATGGAGGTGCCTATCCAATGGCATCATACATGGGTTATAAATATATCTAAGACTAAAATGGTTGTGATTTTGATTATGGAAAAAATGGTTTCCTTGTCTCTATATGAAGTTAAGATCCTCTATTAGTTGGATTACCTATTTAAATTTATTTTTTAGGATAGGTAGGAGGACATATTTCTTAGTATCATGGTAATTTGCCTCACATATTAGTTATATCTAAAGGGAAATATCAAATTGCATGTTTCAACCTACATTTATTGAAATATGTGGTTAATGGCTCTATGGTAGAATTAAATTTGGCTTGTAGGACATCTAGATCAATTTTATATTTCACTAAATTATCTTTCTTGAGGTTGGATAATTCTTTCATAAGTTTTCCTACATCATTAGAATTATTTCCTATTTTTAGATTTATAGCACTTCCTTTAGTCATTAAGTAATTCCTACATAATTTAGCTATGTAATTATGATCAAGATTGTTTATGTCTACTTTCCCCATAAGGTGAAATATTCCCTCACATCATCATCAATACCTTTCAATAAAAATATTTGTAAATTTCCTCAATTCATATCCACATTTCCTATGAATAAATTAGAAATAGCCAAGGTAATTTTTCCAAGTTTTCATCCTCATTTTTATTTATCCTAATTTTTTTTAAATTTTTTTATCTCTTCCTCTATAGTAATCCTAGTATTTATATAGGAATGAAGTCTCAATGTCATCCCATAATGCAATAGAGTTTGGTTGTAATCTAAAAAATCATCTCATGATTGATTATTTGATTGTATAAGTGAACAATTTCAACTTCTAAATATCAGTTCTAAGATCATAAATTTGACATAAGACTTAGAATTCAAAGAGGAATTTATTAGGATCATCTATAAGTTGTCATATAAATGTGGGTAGGATAAATGGGGAAATATTATTCATGGTAGTTATACCATCATCTTCTAGTAAAATGTGATAGGTGAAGATTCTTGCAGGTAGATTAGCCTTATTTTATTCATTTTCATTAGGATTTAGTACATTCCATATGTTTTCCCATTTCTTCCAAACAAATGTTGTAAATGGTGTTCCTATAAAGTGGTGAGTTATCATAGGTGGCTAGGAGTCTTCTTATATAATACTCATTAATTTGGTTTACAATGATATTTAGCCTTAATTCATTTTGGGAATGATATACCTACTCTTGGAGAATGATCTTAAGGTTTAGGTGGGGATAATCTTGTTTTTTCTTCAAGAATTCTAGAAGAACCTTTTGTCTCTTCCTAAAAATTCTCCACTTTATCTAAGTGTGATTTTATTTGATAGCTTGTGGTATCTTGCTAAAAGTTTTTTGAAATTAATAATCCCTATGAATCTCTAGGTATACTCATATATCTTTAGGGAAGTTGTTTTCTCTATTACCTTATGATATACACCTTAATTACACATAAAATGTCCCTTAAAATAGTGTTGAGAAGGATAAGTGTCATCAACCCATTCATTTAATCAAATCGTTTGGTTGATGTCATTAAAATTAGGGATGATGTCTAATGTATATATGAAATAAGGTGTGAAATATATTTCTAAAATGTGTGTGTTTGGGTGGTTTTCTTGTGGGCCAACTAATTCTATGATTTTAATCTAATAAATTGAAATCTATCTAATTGGTTGGAATGAAAACATTATAGTATAAAATTGAAATTCTAAAGTAAACACACTTGTTTATAATGATACACACTCTTGTTGTATACTAAATTGTTTGGTATTTCAACACACTTTTATTATCAATGAAAAAAACTTTTATCTGTGTTAAATTAAACTTTATTCTAATAAAAATGCTCTTAGAAAGGTAATATATTGTAAAATGATCTAAAAAATAACTTGAAATAAACATGCATAAAGACAAATACCTACAAGTTAAACAATCCACACTTATAATATAAACATTCTTAAAATAATTAAATAATAACTAGTATAAATATAAAATAAAAATACCAAATAAGATTCTTACTTCCTTGGGTGAGTGGGCCCATGCTCTCCCTTGACACATGATTTAAATCACTCTTATACTTTTAGTAATATTCACACCTTCATTAATTCTACAATAAATATTATAATATGGAAAACTCTCTTATTAATTTCTCTTATCTGATGTTAGCATTTTATTTCTCCAAAACCTTATCTCCTTATAACTTCTCTATAATAGTAGGAAGTTGTTGTAATATAAAATTATTACAATTATGTTTTAAACAAACTAATAGACTAATAATACTATATATACTCTTATTTTATTTACAAAATAAAAAATAGGTTTCAACCATTTTCCATTTTTTATGGTGAATGGTGGAGAGGCTAGCATAGTAACATGCATGCTCCAACTAGTTATAATATATTGATGGTTACAACATATTATGATCTAGTAACCAAAAGGCCTATAATAACCATAGTGGTGATTTTAAAAAACATTACTAGAAGTATCATATCTAAAAATAAAATTTTATTAGGGTAAGTGTCTCAAATACTTAAGAGTGCCTTGGAAAATACATGACCATTCTAGGTAACATGTATACAATATTATATGATGAACAAAATGCCTTCCATAAGCTTCATGAATTACTAGAATAATAATTGAACTAACTTGATATACTTTAAACTCACCTTAAACTCATCTAGTGTACTCTAGAGCTTGACTATTATACTATGGAGCTTCACTATTGAACTTTAAAGCTTCACTATTAAACTCCAAAGATTCACTATTCAAATCTATAAATTCACTATTGGAGTTCAAAGCTTCATTGGATGGCTTTATGTGTGATGAATTTGATTCCAAGGTTTTTATTACTTGGCAAACCTATAACATTCAATCATGATGCATTCATATATCCATTACATGAAAAAATTGAGGGCTAACCATGTAAAGAGTTAGAACATAGTGGATAAATCAATTAACATTGAATCACAAATTCTAACTAAGATATGAGTACACATTCTATACTCTAGACTATAAGTAAGTCATAAATTCATATCATATCCATTTCAAGAAGGGGAATTAGTAGGAATGACATGGTTATTACTTGGTTATAATGATCTATTTAATGGGATCACCACTCCCCCTATTTCAACCTTGATGTTTTAATAGATACCATCCCTCCATTATAGAGGTCCATGCTATAAGTATACTAAGAGGTAGGGATCATTCTATTAATGAAAATTATATTTGCATTGAATCTTCCTAGCATATGAGTAGTAATGTATATAAGGAATCTATTTTAGATCAAGTAGTTTATATGATGGAATCAATAAAGAAGCTTCAAAATAAAATTACATCACTTGAGGATAAGATTTCACCTGTTGAAAATTTATAGCATACAAGTATAAATTTCACATTTACTTCGTCATTATATAACCTTGTGCCTCAAAATACTTCACATTAAGTAAAAGTTAATAAACAAGAAACATATGTGATAAATGTTTCAATTATTCTAACCAATCCTAATAAGTATTCAATACAAAATATTCAATAAATGTGTCCTCATATGCACTCTTTAAGCCAATAACAACACTATTGTACTTATCATATACTTTTGTGACATCATACAAAATAGTTTCAAGATTTGAAGCACATCATGTAAAAACTAATTGATGGTAGTGATTTTTCATTAGATACATCAATTCAAATGCCCCCATATTTAGATACACTTATATAAGTAATAAACATAATATAATTATGTAGATACCTAAATTTGTCAATAGGTACTTGAAAATGTTGATCCTTGACATATATTAATCCAATTAATTTACACCTAAATACATGACTATTATTTTCCATTCTTATAATCCATATATATATATATATATATATATATATATATATATATATATATATATATATATAGGCTTGACCATATTTTTTTGTCACATCTACACATTAATTTCCATTTCAATGTGAACATTATCTTATATCATCCCCAGACTATTCCAAAATAAAGAGAGTTGTCCCTATTTTTTTGGAATATGTTTTCTCTAGGTAGTGTTGGTAATTTGGTCTATTAAGGCCAAATACCAAACCCTAAAATCCAAAAAAATTATTAGTACCATCAATAACCTCTGAAAGCTGGTCAAATAGGTGTATTTTTGCCTAAAAAGTTAGTGTTGGTATTTAAAATTACAAAATTAGAGTAAAAAAATATCATTAAAATATCCAATATGCTTTTAATTATATCCAAATACATGACTTTTATCTTAGTCCAAAGTTTCAAAAGCTAAAAAGACATTTAAATGCATTTTTAAGTCAAAAAGGGTCTATTTTCACCTCCCACATGCCAAGTTTGGCTTCTAAAAGTATGGGAAACATAAAAAGTTTGGGCTTTTATGCTAATGACTCATAATTATTATATTGTATTCTATTTATGTAAGTGGGAAGCTTTTTTTTTTTAAAAAAACTAAACGGGGTAAAAATTTATTCAAAAACAGGAAAAGCAAGTACATTACACAGCCTTATCCTGCTCCACTAGAAGAGTCAACTTCTGGGAGCATTGCAGAGGCAGTAAATTATAATCCAGGATCTTCCATTGGGGTCCCTGTTTAGAAGCCCACTTGGCCAAACAGTCGGCAACCTCATTCCATTCGCGAGGAATATGCTTGAAAGTGACAGAATCCAACAATGAACTTAACTGAAGAACCTGTTACACAACCTCAGCCAATCTCCACTCGGCATTAACAAAATTACGATTACTGATCAGATCAATCACGACCTGGGAATTCGACTCACAGATAATGTTTTGCCAGCCCAGATGACAGCCATGTTTCAGCGCCTGAAGGACGGCCAACGCCTCCATATAGTTATTGGAGTACCAGCCTTTGTAGACAGAAAAAGCAAATAGAAGATTTTTGGAACTATCACGCCCAGCGCCTCCGATTCCTGCATCCCCTGGGTTCCCATGCGAGGAGCCATCAGTGTTAATCTTTAGGAAGCTAGGCGGGGGGAGAGTCCAATGCCCAAGTCTGTTGATAGGTTTGTGTGAGCGCCTATCTCTCATCCACGGATTCCTAAGAGAGGCAGAGGGTGTCACGACCCATGGCTTGCCAGCAATGTTGAGCAGAATATTCTACTCTTCCGTTCCCAGCCCAATCGAACTCAACCCTTTGGTAGCAACAGTCTCCTGCAAAGTCAAACGCACAAACTCCCATATGGCGTCGACCTTCCTCTGCTCTGCATAAAAAATGCGCCTGTTCCTTTCCTTCCAAACATTCCACAGGATAAAGACCGGGCCAGCAAACCAAGCCGCCTGGAGGGTCGACGCTTTAGCAGGGGGAGGATTAAGGTGCTCCCAGAAGTCAACTAAGGAAGAGGCGTGCCAGCAAGGACTGCGCCAAGCTTGCCACCATCTATGCCATAACTATTTGACAAAATTACACTGAAAAAATAGGTGCGCCCCTGTTTCCACCTCATCACAGTAGAGCTCACATCTGGAAGGCCCTTGAAAGCCACACTTGCACAGATTGTCCCAAGTGAGGCATCTGTTGTACACAAGCATCCATATAAAGAAATTACATTTAGGCTAGGTAACAGTATTCCAAATTTTCTTCCCCCAACTGAAATTCACCTCACCATGAACTTGCTTCAGCAAAGTCTGATATCCCTCTGAGACGGAGTAGTTTCTAGAAGACTCGCCTCCCCAAGCAAGCAAATCCTGACCCTGAAGAGAATTACAGTTCCTAGAATCAAGAAGCTAAGCAAGCTCAGTCCTGATCTCCAAGGATCTACCAGGGGGCCAATCTGAAGAATTTTTCCATCTGAAGCAAGTTGCCAGGCCCACTCTGTACTCCTTGTAGTGCGCCACATTGTTCCAGCCAGCCTCCTAGAAAGCCACACATAATTCTTGTAAATGCGGGTGAGAGGACGAGAGCGGGGGCGCGCCATCCCACGAGTCCTCCCAAAAGAGAGCTTGCTCTCCCGTCTTACAAATCCAAAAAAGGCTGTGTTTAATAAGCTACGCTCCCAGTTTGAGGGTAATCCAAATCATGGAACCACCCCTCTCAAGAGGCATCCGAGTAATGACAAAGGGATCCACCCCCGGATAATACTTAAAAGTCAGGATCCGAGCCCACATCTGAGCCTGATTAGAGCACCATCTCTAATATAATTTGGCAGCCAGCACCTGGCTAGCCAGGATGGCAGACCTCAATCCAAGCCCCCCATCTTTCTTGGGCCTACACACCGTATCCCACTTGACCAAGCTCCATTTGGTGCACCGAAGATTACCACTCCAGAGGAATTGGTGGGATAGGGTGTCAAATTCTTTGAGAAAATAGATAGGAGTAGCCAGCACCATGCAGCGGTACACAAGAAGAGCTTGAATCACTGATTAAAGCAGAGTAACTCTCCCAATAGTGGATAACCATCTGTGCATCCAGTGATTCACTTTCTATCTTAGCTTATCCAAAACATTATGCCAGAAGAGGCGTGGCTGCCTGCCAACCACTATAGGAATGCCCAGATAAATAATCGGGAGAACCTAAATTTGAAATCTCATAATGGTCGTAATCTGCCTCTGTATAGGGCCAGGAGTGTTTAAAAAATAGACGGAGGACTTATGGTCATTGATTTTCTACCCCGTAGCCTCCAAATACATATCAAGGGTGTCCCTGAAAGCTTCCGCCTCGCAGATGCGAGCTTTCCCAATCAGCATAGTATCGTCAACAAACTGAAGATGGGACGTGACTAAGCCATTCCCCCACTGCCAACCCTGCACAATGTTCTGAGAGACTTGGAATTTGATTAGCTGGCCCAATCCCTCCGCCAAAATGATAAAAAGATAAGGTGATAGCAGGTCTCCTTGCCTCAGGCCTCTAGCTGCCCCAAAAAGTTCAGTTGGCTGCCCATTGATGAGAACCGAATAGGAGGGCATGGTAACACAACTCAGGACCCATTGGATCCAAGCAGGGCTGAAACCAAAGGCCTGGATGATACTTTTCAGAAATCTCTAGCTGGCTCTATCATAAGCCTTAGCTAAGTCAAGCTTGATAACCATGGCCCTCTCCTGAGAAGAACTCATAGAGTGAATGGCCTCAGAAGCAATAACAACCTCATCCAGGATCTGCTTACCAGCAACAAATCCACCCTGCTCCTCGGATATAATCAGTGAGAGATAGCTTTTAAGCCTCTCCGCTAAGAGTTTCGTAATAATTTTGTATATCACATTACAGAGCACAATAGGCTTGAATTGGTCCAGCTGGTCCGCCTGTTATTTCTTTGGTATAAGGACAAGGAAGGTAGCATTCAAGGCCCTCAACATTTCCTTGTTGATAAAGGATTCCTGTATAACATCAAAGAGATCATGCTTGATGACATCCTAGAAGTCCTGATAGAACTCCACTGGGAAGCCATCCGGCCCAGGGGCTTTGCCACGTTTCATACTAAAGACCACCCCCTTAACCTCAGTCCGCTCAATAGGCCTCATCAGAAATTCATTCATCTCCTGCATCACCACAGAAGGGATGCAGGACAGCACATTATTTTTAGCTATCTCAGAGGGGTGCTGCTCTGCAGAGAACATACTAGAAAAGTGGGTAACCGCTGCTTGAGAAATGTCCTGCAAAGAGCTCAACCGAGAACCATCCGGGGTCACCAAGTGGGTTAAATAACTAGTATTACGCATAGCCTGGGTAGACTTGTGGAAGAAGGCAGTGTTCCTATCACCTTCTTGGAGCCATTCAAGCCTCGCCTTCTGCTTCTAGAAGATCTCCTCACAGAGTTCCCACTCAGTAAGGTCTTTCACCACTTGGGATTCAGCCTCATGAAGCTCTTCAGAGAGACCGCTGTCTCTAATCTGCCTAGTAATCACATTCAGCTGGTCCTGAGCCTTCTTCCTCATAGTATGAAGATTCCCGAAGCTGTGGATATTCCAATACTTAAGCCTCCCTTTGACATACTGGAGTTTTTTTGCAAAGGAGAACATAGCTGTACCAAAGTTGGGTCCTCCATGGCACCACCACTGACCCATAAGCTCATGTAGGGAAGGCTCACGAAGCCACATTAACTGAAACTTAAAGGGAGGCTTCCTAGGGGCCAAAATATGGTTAGTGGACAACTTAATCGGTCAATGGTCCGATCCACCCCAGTCCAAAATCTCCGAGGTGATGGACGAGGAGCCATAGTGCCAGTAGCAAGATACCAAAAATCTGTCTAGGCGTTCCGAAATACCTTCCTCTCCACTCCTTCTGTTACTCTAGGTAAATGTGCCATTGAGAGGTTTAACATCTGAGAGGCGTAGAAGGTCAATATTTTGCTAAAATATTTCTGATGAAGGCCCCAGCCGAGCCAGACTGCCTCTCTTTTCCCCCAAGTTTAGGACAGCATTAAAGTCTCCTGTCACGATCCATGGCAAGTAGGGGTGGCAGCTTCTGACAAATCGAACATGATCCCACAATTTTCGCTGTCCAGGAAGGTCCACAGGGGCATAAACATTAGTAAGAAGTATGGTTTCCCCTGAATCCTTTGAGATGAATATCATTGTGAGAGCAGAATTGCTGGCCAGCCAGCCAAGCGGGGTTATGCAATCTGGGTTCCAACACACTGCCAGCCCACTGGGAGACCCAGCTGCCCCCACGCACTGGCTGTGATTGAAGAAACAACGCTTCTGCATAGAAGATAACCATAAATCAACAAAAAAATTCATCTCCTGAATACACAAGATGTCAGGAGAATTAGCATGAACCAATTTAACTATAGCTCTTTGACGGAGAGAGCTACTCAGACCCCTCACATTCCAGGAGAGAACAATCATTGGGAAACTTGTGTGAAGTGCTCGTTCAGGGGCTTAACATGCCTTGCCTCCACTAGAAGATCACCTGCAATTTTTAGTTTCTCCTGATCTTTCCTTCACCCCACACATGGGGGATTGGGGCCATTAGGCTTCTTAAAAGGTCGTGGCATAATGCCCAGGCTAGAGGAGGAACCTTTTACCATTCTGGACGCCTCCACCTCCTTTGCCAGGTCGGCCCAGCAAACTTCTGAATCCCCTTTGGGCAGTAGAATAGAATTGGGTGCATCCTACATTTCCTTGTCAGTCCCCTATGTCGGCCTCATGACTATGGTTGAAATTTCCTCCTCAGGGGCAGATGGTTCCATTGTCCCTTCATCCTCCGTCTGTAGCGGCTCTGAAATACCGTCCTCTATATTCATGCTGTCTAGCACTTCAAATCTGTTAAAATCAACTTCATTTTGTCTATCAAAATTTGCCCTTTTCCTACCATGAGACTTCCCCCTGCACCTGACTGTGGTAAATCCATCTTTGTCAGGACCCTTGGAACCAATACTGCCCAGTTCAGCACCTTCAGTTTGGAGCTGGTTTTTGCCTTTATTCAATCCCCCTGATTGTATATGGGCTGCCCCAAAGTGTTTCGGCTGTCTGGCACCTTTATCCCAATTGGGCCCCCGAGACCCAGCCGCTTCACCTTGAATATCACTCTCTTTGACCGCCTGCGGGCATTATTTGTGAAAATGGCCATACACATGGCAAATACGATAGCAAAACGGAATGGCTTCGTAGTCGATTTGCTGGATCCAAGATGAACTTCCCAGACAAATCTCAAGAGAATCCGGAAGGGGATTATTCAAATTAATCTCAACACAAATACGAGCATAGGAAATTACCTTTTTATCTAGAGTTTGGTGCGTAATTGCCATCGGTGTTCCAAGCAAAGTCGCTATCTGACGAAGGATATCCTCCCGCCAAAACTCCAGGGGCAGTCTCGGCAAACGAACCCAAACAGGGACACACGCTGGGAGATCTTCTGCCAAGTTGAAACCAACGTGCCAAGGCTTAAGGAAGAGGCCATTTCTATCATAGAAGTAAGGCCCCCCTTCGAAAATCCTGTTCTGGTCTGCTATAGAGGAAAAATTGACAATGAAATAGCTGTTTCCTGCCAGCAGGATGTCAAAGTCTCCAGCAATTTGCCAAGTCCTCCTAATCCAAGCTTCCAATGCTGCTAAAGAAACACGAATTCCCAAGAATTTGCAAATGAGGGCATGTGTCGACAGGTATTCCACCTCTTCTTGCACAACCTCCTGAGAAAGAACCAAAACTGGTCGCTCCAGAGACCTGGGCAGACAACCATTAATTTTCTGCACCCTGGACTTCTCCTCACTGAACATCTTTTCTGCCTGCTACTCAAACCCCCCAGGTAGAGGTTGCTCCCTTCTGCTGGCTTCATGCTGGCCACCCAGCTGCAGTCCGTCGCTCCCCACCATCGCGCCTTCTCCAAATCTCTTATCACTTTCTGGGAAGCTTTTGTTTTAGTAAAAGGCAAAGAAAAGGGTTATTTTCACTCATTTCACAAGAGAAGTAAGGATCTATACATAATTACATATAGCTAAAGAATTAAATATGAGTATGATATTATAGAGTTCCAAGTGGTTCGTCTGCACATAGTGATAGGCCTGCAGGTTTCATGATGGTATAAATTGAAGAGAGAAGGTAAAGGTCTAAAATTTTGGGAAAAGGAAGTAGATAAGAGGGATTTTGGATCAAGTAAGTTATTATATAATTGGTCACTTATCCCTCATGAATAATACATTTGAGGTCAATCTAATTTTTATAATTTTGCATCCATGAAGGTAACTAGTTTTATTCAATTTCTCTACACCAGGGCATCATTTCATGAAAATTAAGGTTTATGGAGATTTTTAGGAACTTAATATACCTTCCTATAACATTACCCAAGTCATTTTAATATTTTGAGGTTAAAAAAAGGATCTATGAAAAGATTATTTCAATTCTATAGTCTACATGCTTAAATAAGATTATATTTTGAGGTAGATGGTATAATGTAATCTACAACCAAGGAAACTCAGTTTCAAGCCCATTTCCATGCAAGGGTTTCAAGAAACATGGTCAAGAGAGAGATTGATGGTATAAATGATTAATGATGAATGGTATAAGATCATTATAAATATGGATAGGGTCACCAAATCATGGTGACACAGTCAAAGTCACCTCATAATGTCCATCTACAACCTTGTCATAAATAGGCTTCTTTTCAAGTTGGCATTGATAGTGTGAGGGTATGGTATACAAGGATTTCATGTTTAAGGAAGTGTTTTAAGAGATTAAGGGGTTTTATCATCACCATAAATAATATATTTAACTCTCAATAACATGTTATAATCATCCCAACTCATCATTCCCACCACCTACAGTCCTAGATCAAGGACAATTAGTTAGGAACCAAGGAGTGAATAGAGAGGTAAGTTTAGAATTTTGCGTGAGATTTTAATATTTAGGATAGTTATGAAACCTATAGAGATTATTATTGAATCATGAGAAAATCATAGACTATACATTTAACCTTTTTAATGTTTGATACTTGTACTCAGTTTATACAAGTATGGAAAATTCACACACAATCAAATTTATGGCTTATAGAAAGGTTTGTTTCTTAAGAGATGGTAGTCTATAAGGGAATATCATGGTGAAGGTT
Organism: Torreya grandis; assembly: GCA_037957365.1. NCBI lineage: Eukaryota > Viridiplantae > Streptophyta > Pinopsida > Cupressales > Taxaceae > Torreya > Torreya grandis. The sequence continues at coordinate 4,962,818 of JARHVA010000132.1, forward strand.
CCATGAATTTTTTTTGTCAAGGAATATATATATAATAAGATGATAATGGTGCTTCAATTCATGCTATAGCTATCCATTTTATGAAGGTCCACCTACAACCCTCTGATAGAACTTAGGCCTATTTCTAAAAGGGAGTGAAGAGGGGGTTTTCCATGAGAATAAGGAGGAGTTTCATGATAATAACCATGATACATGAATATTATTTATTATAATGAGGTAAAATAATAAATAGATACTCCAAACCATGTGTAATTAGGTTTAATTAGTAAGGTCCACCTACAACTAGACATGAGCTGATATGGTTAGGTACAAACACAATCCTAGCTTCACTCTTTTGAAGACTAACGTAAAATGATAAAATTAAGATTTCATGATATGAAATATTCATGAAGATTATTATGAGGTTTTCAAATGTTTTCATTAAGGCTCTAAATCACCTAGGCTACAGTCAGGTCACACAAAAGGTACTACTACACCAACTTGGATACATGTTTCCAAGAATGGAAAATGATAAAAATGGCCTAATAAGATATTCACTTGAGAAAATGGGAGTTAATGAGACAATTAATGATGAAATTATTATTTTGAGGATGAAGGAGACATCTCACACTATAATTTGATCAAGGTCAATTGTAGTGCATAACTACAGTCATACAAGGTTTGATTCCTCTCTCATGGTAAGGAACAAACAAGATACACTCAAATACCTTATCTAGATCAAGAGAGGCTTATGAATTAAATAATAAAGTTTCAATGTAAAATAAATCTTAAAGACTCTTATCAAGTACCAGGGCACTAACAACTCATATGAAGATGATCATATATAGCCAAGTGTATGAAATATGAATGTATGAAGTCAAGAAAACATTGTTTGAGTCAAAACATGCTAGTAAAAGCTAAGAAATGATTTAAAGTGAGGTAAGAGGACTATAAGGTACTATATTAATGTTAAATTTATCCTATACATATTCATTACTCATGAAAACACCTGAAATATGCATCTACACAATCAAGTGCATGCACAACTAGTATTTTGAGTTATTTTTAGAGAGTTTTGAGGATTTTTGGCATTTACAGGAAGAATTAGGACTTGAAATTTAGTAAACATGGTCATAATTACTTGCGGAAGATTACATATCATCCTAAAGGTCATTTGATAGGTGTATAACCTCATTGTTTTATCCTAGTAAACTGCTTATCTATAGGCAGTCTTAAGGACAACAAAGAGCAAAGTTGATATCTTTGTCTTTTGAGATGAAATTTCAAGTTAGGAAGAGGTATGAATCAATTTTTCATGATTATTTTTCATCCCCATATTATATACATGTGTATAAACAATAAAAACTTAGTTTTAGGCTAAAATTTAGTTTTAGACCTAAAAGGCCTATAGCACCAAAAGTCACTTTCACGTCCTATCCAACAAGATGACACATTGAGTATTATTTTATGAAATGGTATAGATAATATTATGTTATTTTAAATTATAGATAATAAGTTAAGGAATAATTTTCAATCTAAGGGAAAATTTTGAATTTTACAGTTCTAGACACCCTCTCTAGCCACCTGATCAAATGCTCGTATCTTTCACCACGTGAAGAGTTTGTCCAAACAATATTACAATTATTTGAGGAAAACTATGAAGTTATAATACATGAAAAATTTATGTTGTTTTAAGGTATTTTATTTATGAATAATCACTAAGAGCATAAACATGTATAGAATGCTTGTAAACCCTATAGGCAAAATTCCTTCATGTGGTATATTTTCATATATTTTTCAAGGGGTACTAATATATTTGGTGATGTTGAAGGGTTTTTTATACTATAAATTCATGGAAATAAGTTTGGATTTTGAGGATTGTACCTTATGAATCATCATTAAGAATATTTAGCTCTAAAACCCTCCGAAACCCACATAGTGACCAGTTTTAAGAAAATTTGATTTGATTACTATCAAAACCTCATAGATAAACATTAAATATATTAAAACATAAATCAAAATTATATATTTTCCTATAAATTCCAATTTTTTGTATGAAATTGTATGGATCAAGGTAGAAATTAGGATTTTTGGAGAAAAAACATGAAAAATAAGGTACAAGGTAGTTTAAATGAATCGACTTCATGGAGATTAAAGCCTGAGAATTTTTATTCATTCTCATATCATAATTTGGTTATATATCTTCATGTAATTTCTCCTACTAGCTTCTTCAAAATATCTAGTCTACATGAAAATGAGGCAGAATTGACCTAGTCACCCATAGTGACTGATTGGCAAGAGTTTCTTCATGAATAAAACATATATCATGGTATGAGGATTTTATTTAGGTATAATATCATAATATTTTAAGGTTTTAATTGTTTTTTTTAGGTTTTATGGTCTCAAAATAAAATATGATAGGCTACTAGCATAATTGGCCTAGTAGGCCTATTTGATCAAACAAGCAAAGATAATTGGCATTAAAGGGGATAATCAAGTTGTTCATGAGAAGTATCCATGCAAAATATATATTATTTAAGTGAATATACCATGCTAAACTTAATATTCAAGTGAATTTTCATGCAATATGGATTTCAAGTAGAGTTGACTTAACTTGAGGACAAAATCACTCTAATTAACTAGTTGACTAGTTTCATGTATATTTCAAGGTTTTCATGCAAAGGAGGACTTATATTCAACTTAAATTCAATTAAATTGTATTTATTCATCAATATATGGTGTATAATTAAATCATGACGAATTTGACAACTCAAAAAGGGCCCACCACCTCTTCCTAATGGCAAAAGGAGTTTCATCAAAGTATTTTCAAGATGAAGACAAGTCTTAAGGACTTTTGATAAAAATTGTAATTAAAATTGAATTGAGTTCATGTGGATTTGACCTCCTTTTCTCCCTTATATGCTAATATTAACTTTCTATTCTCTTCTCTATTCTATATATTTAGGGTTTCAAGCAAAATTTTAGGATCCCTCTCTTGGGCATGATAGAAATTTACAAAGATTAAGCTTTGTAACATTTTCAGATAAATAAAATAATTGTTTTCATATTCATATATGCAGGTATAGTGTGTAATATTGGTTTTATTTGAACATGTGGTAGAATTTTCTCCCTTAGTAGGTCTTGGTCTCACCTAGTTACTAGTTTTTCATATTATGTACGGCATGTTTAGTGTTTAATGTCATTTGATTGAGCTAATAGTGGATAAAATTGACTAGTTAGTGCCAGAATCACACCTATTATAACACTTCCCTCATGATTTTATCACCTAATAAATCCCCTATATGAAATACTAATGCATAAGAGTCATTTGGAGTTATAGATTCAATTATTTGTTTGTCTTATCACTGATTTAAGAGCTCAAATATAACTATAGGTGTATGACCAATAATAGAGTAGGATTTACCTTTAAGTTTCATTCTAACCCTTTTCATCCCAAAAATTAGTAGTTTAGTAATAATTTTAAAGTGATATATTAGAGAATATAACCTAATAAAAAATAGAGGTTTGGTCAGAGTTCAAGTGTGCCACAGCTCAGATAATTCCAATATTAGTATAGGTGTGAAGGAATCTTGGAGCAATCTATCAGCCTTTAAGTAGGGTGCTATCTGAATTGCTAATAGTTTTGGCATGCCTAGTGGAACACAAATTCAGCCATTGGAATACATAGTTTGTAGTATATTCATCTACAAAATTAGTTTAAATAACTCTTATGGTCCTTATTTTAGAGGTAAAATCAATTTATTTATTCATAATTTAATTAATTTTGTGTTTCTTAGGCTATGTTTGTCTATAAAGGAGGATTCCATCATTCATCTCCTTATCAATAGTTCTAATATGATCCATATGCATCTCATCCTTAGCCAAATGAGCCATAACCATTCCAATTTCAACCACCCTTCTAAAATTTAATAAAATTTCATGATGAGATGGAGGAAATGAAGAGGGTAAACTAGATAAATGTTGTAGAGATATTAGCATACAAACTAGAGCAATTAGGTAATATATCTCAGTCTTAAAGGTTAATACCTCCTACTTCCCCATATAAATATATATGGATTTCAACTCCATATTAGTAAGAAGTTTTCCCAATCATGCCTTAAGTTACAATACTTTCAATACTAGAGGCTATGAAGCCCAATTTTCCTACCTAGAATCAAATATAGTAGCCAAGTATAAGCCAAATGTTGAGATTAGGGATAATCCTAAAGTATTTATCACTATCATTCATCCACCACCATTTCTTCCTCAATAACCCAAGATTTTTCCTTCAAGTAAATCTATTTAGGGAAATATTCAGTAGAGAGAGGTGATAGTTGTCTAGGTTGAACAGCCTCATCAACAAAATCAAACATCTATGGCAACACCATTGGATCTATCTCATCTTCTTAAGTATTTTTGGGGATATACCATGGCACTATTATATTAAGAACCTCTCCTTTTTGAGGCAATTGAAGAAGATGAAGTAAATAGATAAGAAATGAAGGTGACTTGAGTGACCAAGAGGAAGAAATCATGGTTGGAACACCACTTGAAGATAAGGAAAAACATGATTTAGTCTTTCATGATGCTGAAAAATATAAGTTGTAAGAGGTTTCTTAAGAACATACAATAGTTGATAAGGATTAAGTATGAAAATATATTTATTCAGAAGGAATCGATGAAGAACACTCATAAATAACCATT